>LOJH01014831.1:0-23844 GCA_001685095.1 Ellobius talpinus
CCTCCTCCATCAGTAAAGAATATGAAGATGAGAATGAAAATAATAAAACAGGGAAATATATATGATAGTACTGGGAGGGAATTTCCATGAGTACTAAAAATTTGCCTGCATTTAATTTCCAACTACTTAAAATACCCTTGACCCCAAAAGGTAGGCACTTGGCACAAATGATGTATTTTTCTACTATAAAAATTCTTTGAATACTGTGTGTGTACCTATTATTTTGTAAGCTAACTTTAAAATTAACTTTAAAAGAATTTTAAAATATAGTATTTAGTTCTGGCATTTTTGTGTATTTTTTGTTGTGGTACTTACTAGGGACTCAATGTAGGATCCCGAGCATGCTAGGAAAATGTTCCATTGAGCTATACCTTCAACCCCAGCATTTTCTATCTCATAGCTTTTGACAAAACAGAATTTGCAGAAACAATTTAATATCTTTGACTGGTGGCTATGCACACTCAACTGATTCAGTTTCAAAGAGCATCACAAAGCTAGAACAAGAAGGAACTAGTATCAATCAGGTATTCTACATTTGTCAGACAGTTCCAGTGGACAGCTCATTAATCCTCACAAGCACATGTAGGAAGCAGTTATCCCTTCTTCTAAAGATGAGAAAGCCAGGACACAGTAACTTAAAATGAAGTGTTTCCCATTATACAACTAGTAAGCAGCAGAGAGTTAGAATTCAAACCAGATGCTGCCAAATCCAACTGCTGCATCTCTGCTATCTAGCAACTTATTAGCATTCAATATCACCACAATCACTTGCTTCTTACTGCTGACCTCTCTTGGGCTCCAAAGACTATACTCTCTTGGCTTATTCCATCCTCACCTATAGCCAGTGCCTCTCAGGGGCACTGATTCTGTGTCTTCTCTCTGACTTAAGTCCTAATGCTCCTGCCAGGCAGGCCAGGGCCCTCTGAGAAAGCTCTCCTTTCCTGTGTAACTTCATCTACTCTCTTGGCTTTAGTACACTCTTATTTAAAATACTCCCTTGCCCCTAAAAATAGCAACATTTTGGAAACAATACAAAAATAAGATCCTATAAGATAAAGTGCTGTTATCTGATTAAAGTCCTGATTTGCTGATTATCTATTCCATGTGTTAACTAATATGAACTTCAAGTTTGACTAATATCTTCTCTGTCTATTGTTCAAACCAGAAACTCAAGAGCCATCCCATTGCTTCATTTCCATTATCCCCAATATCCTTAAAGTAAACTTCTGGAGGAAATCATACTTCATCCCTATGTTTTCTTGATAGGCAGTCTAGCTCTCTAGAATGGAAACAAAATGTAAAATGTGTACAATTCTGAAAGTAAACAATAAACTAGCTGGTGTGGCAATTGATACTTGTCATTTCAGTACTCAAGAGGCTGAAGTACAGGATTGCCCAGAGTTTGAGACCAGGCTATGCTACAGAGGACAGTGGGGAGAGGGGAGGAAAAAGGAAGGGAGGGAGGGAAAAAAGCGGGAGGGATGGGAGAATGGAAGGAGTGAAGGACAGAGGGAGGATAAAGTAGGAGTTAAGAGTTGCTCTTGGTGGTGTTGTTCCCAGCACCAACATGACAGCACACAACTACCTGTAACTAAAGTTTCAGGAGATCCACCTCTCCTGATCTCAGTCAGTAGACAGCACACACACGTAATGCTTAATACATATAAGCAAGTGAAACACACACATAAAATAATTTGTTTTGGTTTTTCAAGAATAAAGTAAAATTTTAAAAAGCAATAAAATATAAGTTCTTGTATTTTTAGCATTGTAATACTATTTAATTCTAAAATGATAACTATTTTATCTGTACTATAGTTCTAAGAAGTTTATGTAGGTTTTCTAAGTGAATAAGGAAGTTAACTGTTTATAGCTGCTCTAGAAAACAAATTGCTTCCATGAACCTTTTGATTTGACTGATTTCCCAATTACCCCATGATTACTAAATTTCCAAGTTCCCTTTGTCAACTTTATTGCTTTCCCCCATAAAGGACTTATGGTTTTCCATGTGCCTTCACGGCTTACCTACCAGCAGTTCTGCATGTTGTATCCCTTTATTTTCTTTGGGTATGTTTTCCCACCAGACACAGATCTTGCTATTGCTCATTCCAATACACATATTGCTTTGAAATACTCTGGGCTTCTATCGTCGTCAAAGCTCTAAGCTGAAAGTTGTCGTTCAGAATCTGTCATGGCAGCCTGTTAGAAAAGTTTTAAAACATTAAATTTAGTAGTAGAGTTCAGAGCACTTTCCTGCTTGTTCTAGAAACTCAAAATTCTTGTAAAGCTGACTAATAGTCCATTGTTAGAGTTCCCTTTGACGGAAAGCTGCTAAAGATATGTTTAGCTGTAAGTCACAGCTACCTTGTACAGCATGGAGCGCTACCCAGTCTCTCATGGGAAGCCCAAATATCTGCTCTCTAATATGGTAACTGACAGCTGCCTGTAACTTCTGGGTACTGGAAGTGTGCCTGCCTCTGACTGAGATGTGCTGTAGTATTAAAATATATACAAGATTACTGAAGAAAAGAGGATATTTCACTACCTATATTTATTATGATTACATGTGATTATGATTACTATATTACAAACTTCTATTTTATGAATATTGGGTCTTCTAAAACACATTAACATTAATTTTACATGTTTCTTTTTATTTTATTTTTTAAAAGATTTGTTTTTATGTATATGAATGTGTATGTACTTCCCTTTTCTCTCTTGCTTGCTCTGTATTTGTGTGTGTGTGTGAGAGCAGGTGTGTGAGCATGTGTGTGTGAGCATGTCTGTGTGTGAGCGTGTGTGTGTGTGAGCGTGTGTGTAAGTGTGTGTGTGAGCGTGTGTGAGCATGTGTGTGAGCGTGTGTGTGTGAGCGTATGTGTGAGCATGTGTGTGTGAGCGTGTGTGAGCGTTGTGTGAGCATGTGTGTGTGCGTGTGTGTGAGCATGTGTGTGAGCGTGTGTGTGAGCATGTGTGTGTGAGCATGTGTGTGAGCATGTGTGTGTGAGCGTGTGTGTGTGTGAGCGTGTGTGTGAGCATGTGTGCGTGCATGCATGTGTGTGAGTGTGTGTGTGTAAGCGTGTGTGTGTGAGCGTGTGTGTGCGTGTGTGAGCATGTGTGTATGTGTGTGAGCGTGTGTGTGTGTAAGCGTGTGTGTGTGCGCACATACATATGTGCAGTGCCAAAGGAGATCAGAAGATGGCATCAGATCCCTGGCAGTGGAGTTACAGGTGATTGTGAGCTGCCCAACCTGGGTATTAGAAATTAAACCCAAGTTCTCTGCAAGGATACTATGCACTCTTAACTACTGAGCCATCTCCCCAGCCTCATCGTTTTATTTGTCATGGTGTATCTACAGAAAATTTGAATTACATATGACTCATATTTGTGACATTATACAACTGTTTCCATAACATATGAGTTTTTAAAAATTAGCTTGTGGTGTTTTATTTTCCCTGAAGAAACAGCTTATCATTAATATGTTGTTGTGGATTGTCTAAATGAAGCAAGTTCTTTGGTGAAACTTAGTCATTCAGAAAATTAGGAAGTGAAAGAGTGAAATGATTAGACAATAAACATTAATTATCTCTCTGCTCAAAGTAGAAAACACTATATATTCAAGAAAGTTCCAACAGTTTAAGGAATAAAAGATTATTCTGAGCCAAGCAGTAGTGGTGCTTGCCTTTAATTCCAGCACTCAGGAAGCAGAGGCAAGTTGATCTCTGTGGGTTCGAGGCCATCTACAAAGTGAGCTCCAGGGCTATCTATTACAGAGTGAAACCCTGTTTTAGAAAACAAAAATTATTCTGTCAAAAAAGTAAATAATATAAAAACAATAGTTTATGATTTTGAAGTCTTACTTTTTCTAATAAGTCACTTCTCTGAGAAAACAAAAATTAGCAACAAATCAGTTCATTTACTATTTATCAAATTACATTTGTAAGGAATTCCAAATATCTAGTTAGCAAAAAGGAACACTACAACATTTTCAAAAGTGGGGATGCTAGAGAGATGGCTCAGCAGTTAAGAGTATATATACTGATCTTGGAGAGGACCCAAGTTCAATTTCCAATCACCCTGATAAAGTAGCTCACAACCACCTGTAATTCCAGCTCCAGGGGATCTACTGACAACTGCATACCCACACATACACAGAAATACACATAATTAAAATATATTTTAATATTAAAATGGGCATTATGAAGCTCATGTATTTATATATTCATTTCTTCTCCAATGTTTTATATCGGAGGCCATTTTACTATAACAGACATAAAGAATCTGATTCAATTATACTACCTAAGAAAAAGAGAGTATAAAGTGATTCCAATGCTTTGGAAAATCTATTAGGATTATTTTCTATTCCTAAACATAATCCCAGTGCATATATGTAAAATATACAAAAGTCTTTGTAGCCAGATAGTTCATAATAGTGAAAAAACTGTAAACAACCCATCATACGCTGTATGGCTGTACTAGAATCGTACAGCAGACTATGACTCTGAAACAGGATGAAGCAGATGCTATCATATATGAACAGTGACGGTCCTCATAAAAATCAGTCTTAAAGAAGACACTGGGTGAAAAAAATACATGCTATACTAGTTAAGTGAAGCTCAAACAGTGAGAAAATTAAAATATGATCTTCACAGAAGGTAGCAACTGATAGAGAAGGCTGCAGGACACCAAAAATACTTTATTCCTTGAGCAAGGCAACAGCAAGATGGACATGTTCACTTGGTGGCAAAGGAACATCTGAGACTTATGCATATCTTTGTACGCTGCTATAAGAAAAAACTTATTCACAAAATACAAATCCATGATTATACTAAAATGTGTGTGTGTGTGTGTGTGTGTGTGTTGTACCTTTAAGTGTAGATGCCTCAGGAGACCAGAGAGGGCATTGGATCTCCTTGAACCAAAATTACAGGCAGTTGGCAATCATAGACATGAACCAAAGAACTGAACTCAGGTCCTCTGGAAGAACCAGCAAGTGCTTCTCATCATTGAGCCGTCTCTCCAGCCCTTGCTGTCTCTTATGTTTTTGTCCTTTTTTTTTCCCCTCCTTTGGTTTTTTGAGACATGGTTTCTCAGTGTGGTCTAAGCTGTCCTGGAACTCACTCTGTAGACCAGACTCAGACTGGCCAAGAACTCAGAGACCTACTTGTCTTTGGCTCTGGAGTGCTGAGATTAAAGGATTACACTACCATACCCTGCTTGTTTTCGTCTTTATTTTGCTTGCTTGTTTTTCATGTAGTGAATACTGAACCCAGGACTTTGAACATTCTGAGCAAGGACCTACCACTGAACTGTATCTCTGCCTCAGTGACCAGTTCTTCTATCAGTGTTAAAAAAAAATAATGAGTAGTGGTTTAGTGGTGGAGAGAAGTGACTGCTCTTCCAGAGGACCCAGGTTCAGTTCTCCGCGCCTACATGGTGTTTCACACTTTCTAATTCACGAATGTGGTACATGGGAATATATGCAGGCAAAAATCAATACACATAAAATAAATATTTTTTTTAAAAAAGAATAAATCATAAAATAAGGGAGGAAAGTCATAGTCTTTTTGTAAAGAACTTTACAAGAACAAGTATTTCAGGCCCTTTGATCAGTTTCTAAAAACTTGTTCATAAAGACAGGCACAGAGTATTGTTCTTTAACTAAACACGGCATCAGTAAAGAGTGTCAATATATAGCATTGCTTTTTGCAGCTTGTTTAAAAACAAACTTAGGAGCAGCAGAACCAAGAGGTGCCGGTTCCTGCTAGAAATGTTCCTTTCGAGCCACTAGCAACTGACAGCTTTCTGCCAAAGACACAATCACTTCTTTTTCCCTCGCTTTCAAATACAGCAACTCTTCTTTTGTTCTTTTCCCCCCATTTATTATAGTTCAGAAACTTAAAATAGGCCATGAGCAACATCCTTTATGTCTGTTTTTTTGGTTTTTTTGTTTTGTTTTGTTTTGTTTTCAGTTTAATTTCCTTTCCCACACCTTCCAAGTATTTTATTTGGGGTTGGGGTGGGGGGATGAAACAGAGTTCTAAGAAAGCTTTTATAACAGGTTCAAAAGTATAAAAGCCATTTCAAGCT
Organism: Ellobius talpinus; assembly: GCA_001685095.1. Lineage (NCBI taxonomy): Eukaryota > Metazoa > Chordata > Mammalia > Rodentia > Cricetidae > Ellobius > Ellobius talpinus. Next base: position 6,085 of record LOJH01014831.1, read on the forward strand.
CCAGACATTTATAGCCTTTATTTCCTTAGTCCCTGAAAGGGCTTTTTAAATGTTAACAGCCCGGATAGGGCTGCTCTCCTACACTGACATTCCCGGCTTTATTTCCTTTGTAGTCTTGAGTTCTTCCCTACCCTCAACACCTCAATAACCTCTATGCCAGCCTTTAAAACAAAACAGAACAATTTAAAAGCAACAACAACATGCAGAGGTAATTTCTAAGAGCCCATATGTGTGTTTTCTATAAATCATAAAACTAAGATATTCTAATTCTATACTTGGGGATTTAGTATGTCAGTTTAACATACTTCATTTAGAACTGGAAAGTTATTTCAGCTAAATGCTATTGGTCTTTTCTCAGAAGTGCTGAAACACAATTATCAGCATCAAAAACATACTCATCTCTATACTCTTAAGCTTCATATAGGATGCCAATGAATATGTGATGTGTCAGCCTAGTTTACAGGAGAATTACTTATGAATAAAATATCAAGTCTGAAAGATTGAGATTATAAGTGCATTTATTGACGTATTACTTTGAGACACAGCCTTGCTAGAGAGCCGAGACTAGCCTCCAACTCATTATCCTCCTGCCTCAGCCTCCTGAGTGCTTGGGTTAAAGGCATATACCACCACACCTGAATCATAATAAAAAAATTTTTTTTAAATATTTTAACTTATTTTCAAAGCACGTTTACTATTTGTGACAAGGGAAAATAATACTTGTTTTAAAGTACTTGTTCACCCACACACACATGAACACACAGTACCATACTGTTTTATTATTTTTCAGAACATCATGAGATGTCTTGAGGTCTTGAGGGTTAGGAAAATTTTTAATAATGAGGGCAATAGAATATCTATGATAGAAGAACAGAGGGGAGGGGCTGGAGAGCTGGATCAGCAATTAAGAGCACATACTGCTTTGCAGAGGACCCAAGTTTGGTTCCCAGCACCCAGAGGCATCAACCACCTCTGGCCTCAGAAGTAACCTTCACTCATACGCAAATCCACACAAATAGACACACCCAGAAATGCATAATAAAAAGTAAAATAAATGTTTAAGACTTGTTTTAAAAGCAGAAAAAATCTACTAGGGAGAGGAAAGGGACCAGTTGGAGTGGGTAGAGGAACAAGGATGGTAGCGTGGGAAGAAGATCAACAAAAACAGTGTGTACAAAAATGCCACAATGAAATTCATTATTATATGTACTGATTTTGATTTCCTTGTTCTTGTTTTTGTTCTGTTTGGTTTTTTTAAGACAGGGTCTCACTACATAGCTCAGGTAGTTCAGGCTGTCCTGGAACTCACTATGTAGACCAGGCTGGCCTCAAACTGAGAGATCCACCTGTCTCTACTTTTCAGGTGCTGGAATTAGAGATGTGAGCCACTATGTCCAGCGTGTGTGTTGACTTAAAAAAAACTAAAAAGAAATGAAACATATCCATGACCCCCTGCCTCGCTAACTTTATAGGATTAGGAAGAAGATGAGGCTGGAGAGATGGCTCAGCTGCTAAGAGTCCATGCTGCTCTTGCAGAGGACCCAAGTTCAATTCCTAACACCTGCCATCAAGCAGCTCGAATCAACTCTAACTCCAGCTCTAAGGGATTCTCATACCTTTGGCCTCTTCCAGCAACTGTATTCACATGCACATACCCCAATATGCACATGCATAGATCATTAAAAATAATAATAGTAAATTCTTTTTAAAATTTAGAGGCACAATGGCCATCAGTAACTGAAAGAGAAATAGTGAGGAATGGTGGAATAGCTGGAATATTTTTCTGAGAGTTTCATTTTAAAATTGCACTTGAATCAGGCATGGTAGTAGACTCCTGTAATCCCACACTTTTTAAACCTGAGACAAGAGGATTAAGAGTTTGAGGCCAACCTGAGCTCCAGCCCATGACTCAAAACATATAAATTATAAATTTTAAAAATTGAACTTGACTTAAAAAAAAGGCTACAATACCTGAGCCTGGGGGGGAATCTAACAGAGTGTATAAACATTTCCCAAAAGAAGACACACAGCCAAGAGATAGATGAGAAAATGCTCATCACTGCTAACCATTAGAGAACAAACAAAATCACAGTGTGATTGCCTCAATCCAGAAAGAACTAATATTGATATAAATATTGTGAGTGAGAATGCCGAGAAAAGATGAAGTTCACACACTACTAATGGATGGATGTTGGGACAGCCATTATAGAAAACAGCATGGAGGTTTCTCAGAAAATTAAAAATAGAACTATCATATGGTGCACAGCAATCATCCAACTGGTATGTATACAAAGGAGATGAAGGCAGTATGTTGAAGAGACATCTGTGCTCCCATTTTTACCACAGCATTATTTATATAATAGCCAAGAAATGGAAGCAAGCTAAGCATCAATCAATAGATGAATAGATGGCATAGTATATATACACAAGAGTGCCATTCAGCCTTACAGAGGAATGGGATCCTGTCACGCGTGCCATTATGCATGGAACTGGAGAGCACTGAGTGAAATCAACGAGAAACAGAAAGACAAGTCCTGACTGATTTATTCATGCATAGATTATTTAAAAGTTGACCTCGTGGAAGATGAGTGTTTGACAGAGAAAGGACTGAGAAAAGAGAAGAATGGAAACAGGCTGGTGAATAGAAACTAAGCTCAAGTCACGTAAGTATAAGAAGTTCTGGTGTATAGTAGGGTGGTTAGTGATGATGATAATGTAGCTAATGTGCTGTATATCTTTAAGAACTAAAAGCCAGGTGAGGCTGCACACATTTGTAATGCTAGCACTTGGGAGGCTAAGACAGGAAACTCGTGAGTTCAAGAACACACTGGGTTACACAGAATTTCAGGCCCACATGGGCTAGTAAGATCTTGTTTCCTAACATCAGCAAAAGATAAAAAGATAGGAGGAAAGATTATGAATGTTTTCATTATTTAAAATGTATCTGAATAGCTAGATATTTCTAAACAATAAAAGTGAGCACTCATTTAGAATAAAATAATCTTTACAGGTTCAATCCCTAGACATTCAGCACTCCCATGACTGTAATTTAGTAATCATTTTTGCTCATTTCTGGTTTTGGCAAATAGTCCTGATATATTTGATAAATCGATAAACTGAAACTTAAACTGTTACAATTAAAATTTAAATTCCTTGAATGCGGAAAATATGTCCCTTATGTACTCACCGAAAGTGTTTGGTAAAATTTCCATGTGTAGACACTCAAGATTATCAGAGACTATCTGAGATAGTACAAACTTAAGACATTCACTAACGACCACTCTGTGCTATTGTGCTTGAAAACACAAACAACAACTGAAACTGAAATGGTTTCAGTGCTAAAGTGTTTCATAGCGCCCGCCATTGGTGCCTGCGTCTCTTCTCATTAACAAGGAAGAATACTGCTGAGTCTGCGTCACGTTTCTGCTACTACACAAGTTCATCTTTCCATCTAGCTTTCTGAGCATGAACTGAGGCAAGTCTGTTTTAATGATACAGTCTTTATGTTATTCTGAGGTTTGTTTGTGATGATGTTTTATAAGTTGAAGACGTGGTCATCCAGATGTGCAACAAATCTGGTGAATAAAAAGGAATTTTGTCAAGTCATTAAATTTTTCTGGACTTCTATCTACTAGTAAAGTTAAAATTCTTTAATTCTTACTAATAATCTTTTTTAATCCTAGAATTACTTAGCTGTCTTTAAGTAGCTATTACGCCATCTTATTTTGTCAGTAACATGGCTAAGTGTTCTAAATTGTGTCTATTTCAATTTGTCAAATCTATTTGCAGTAAATTATAATCATCTACTTTGTAACTTAAATTCCATTGTGATTGCATTTATAAAAACTAAGTGGGTTTATGAAGTTATTAAGTAAAATATTTTAATTCTAATGACTAAGAAACCACTTCTAAAAATGTTTTTCCTCCTCATAGGTTTATCCCTTTATTGCGGTTTATTTTAACACAGAAATAACAGGCTAATCTGTGTTTTGCTTTTATGCTTATTATGTATAGCTTCAAATATATTTCTATATAATTTACTTAAAAGCTATTCTGCTTCAAAAATAAAGGAACAGAATCTGGATCTATGACTGCAAAACTTAAGAAACTGTCTTTCAGTGTGCACAGTTCTAAGTTTTGGTTTTGGTTGGGAGGAGAGTTGTTGTTTTGTTTATTTAGGTTTTTGAGAGAAGGTCAAACCCAGACAGACCTGTCCAACAAACTATGTAGGAGGATGATCTTGAACTTCTTTCTCATCTTCCTTTACCACCTCCCCTGTACTATGTTCACAGGCATGGCATGCCTTACTTGGGGCAAGATTCTATCAATGGTTCAGCTTTATCTAAAATTTAGGAAAGTAGTACTGGTCCTCAAGTGGTTAAACTAGGATAACTATTGAGTGCTGGAGCTGACAGTGAAGTTTGTTTCACACACCTCTCAGTATGGAGGTTTATACTAAACATTTGTTTTACTTCAAAAATCATCGTTTTGCCAGGCAGTGGTGGCGCATGCCTTCAACCCCAGCACTCAGGAGGCAGATGCGGGCGGATCTCTGTGTGTAGGCCAGCATGGTCTACAGAGCAAGTTCCAGGACAGGCTCCAAAGCTACATAGAGAAACCGTCTGGAAAATCCAAACCAAACTAAAACAAAATTTTGTTTGTTTTTGTAAATCAAGGTCAGAAAACACGCAGAAGTTCATTTTTAATATCTGAACACTTGAACTACAAGGTTTTAGCTTAATCATTGCTGGGGCTGGGAAGAGAGAAGGGAAACGGGGAGCAGGAAATGGAGCCGGGCTTGCAAATAGGAAGAACAGTGAAGTATCTTTCCTAAGGGTTGGTGTCTTGGAACTAGACTGAGGTGACAGTTGAAGTATGAATGCTCCTAAATGTCACTGTATTGTAACTTTAAAGGGGTTTGTTTTATGTGCAATCCACCACCACCACCACCCGCAAGGGGGGAAAAGATATAGGATTATCTGGCAGAGGCAGATTTCAGTCGGTAAAGTCTCAATACTCGGGAAGAACGGGTCACACTAAGCCCCATGGAAAGCGGTCCACAACTCCCTCCTGTGGACCTGTTTCAAAAACTGCCAATTAATTATACTGAACTCATTTCAGTGAATACTAGGAAATTGCGAGAAATTAATTAGAATTGTCTAGACGTCCCGAGCGAGCAATAGAGACCACGTTTCAGGGTGGGGAAAGAAACCATTTTTTAAAAGGTTTTTGTCTTGGGCCGAGGAACTCATATTCAATACGTCTCAAACATTACATTTAAAGCTATGTGTTTAATTGCGATGGGTGTGTTTCCCAACAGGGCAGAATCTCACAGAAAATGAGCGAAAACCCACTCTTGGCCTCTCTGTGGCAACGAAGTTCTTCGCAAAAGATCACCATCACACCCATTCGCGGGAAAGCTCCTACTACACGCCGCCGAAAAAAGCGTCGCCTCCGAGGGCACTCCCGCCACGCCGCGCGAGGGGTATCGCTAGGCCTCCTGGGAATTGTAGTTTAAGCCACTGAAGAATGCTTAGTCAGGCCAGTAAAAAGCGAGTCCGAAAAACTACAACTCCCGGAGTGCTCCGGGGCGGCGAGCGGCCGCAGCAGTGACGACCGTGGCGGAGAAGGCCCGGAGGGGCTCTGCGTTCTGGAGTGGCGCTGCTTGGGCCGGTGTCTGAGTGAGGGCAACTGGTGTCGTAATTGAGGAGAGCTGCGAGTGTGTTCGGCATATCCCTGTCGGGATCCCAGCCACGATGAGTGCTGCCCGGGAGTCTCACCCACACGGGGTGAAGCGTTCAGCCTCCCCCGACGACGATGTAAATAACAATGGATGAGGGTTGAGGCCTACTAAAGGCTGGGGTAGGCCGGGAAGGGTGGATGAAGTAGGAAAGCGCCCGAGGTGACTGGAGGGGACGGGGGCGCAAGTGAGAGGATGTCTCCTTTTTCTTACTAAAATCTGAGGGTTTGAAGAGTCCCGGAGCTGAGAGATCCAAAGACGGGGGGGGCGGTGAGAGGAGATGTTGAGGAAGGAAATCCTGAAAAGCTCGAAAAGGAAAAGAGCTTTTTCTTTTCCAGATAAATTCAGATGTCTCTGCGTTTGGTGCNGGGGGGGGGGCACGGCTGCTGAAGTTCCTTTCTTAGGCATTTCAGGATAGATATGTCATACCCATTTTAGGTTTAAAATGCTCCTCTGACAATGGCGAAATAGTCACATTTGGACAAATTTTCCGGCCCTTTTTTTTTTTNGGGGGGGGGGCACGGCTGCTGAAGTTCCTTTCTTAGGCATTTCAGGATAGATATGTCATACCCATTTTAGGTTTAAAATGCTCCTCTGACAATGGCGAAATAGTCACATTTGGACAAATTTTCCGGCCCTTTTTTTTTTTGCAGTATACTGGTACTGGTAATTGCTACCCTTATCTGCGCCAGTCATAATAAACAGAGACCAGTATTAAGCCGAAGATTGTGATAGACAATTTGATAATGGAATAATGGCGAGGTCAGAGGCATTGAGACCCAGAAATCCCATTTTGATCTCAAATACCTTTCCTCTCATGCCTTTAGCTTATAAGTTTAAATACTAAACTGTCCCTTATAACCTGTTAAATACAGACTGCAGTGCCAGATTCTGGGAATTGAAAGATTAATAAATATGATGCTTATGTTAGATTTGTCTTAGCTTTAGCATAGTGTCATGGAAACACTTAAAACTAGGTCCTCCTATAATGAAATGCTTGGGAACATTGATGGGGAAATTAGTGGGAAGAGTAAAATACATGAGGAAGTCATCTTTGAGATAGGTTAAAGCTGGTCTCATTTAACTTATTAATACACTGTCAGCTTCAGGATTACAATTTTTAATGCAGTTTGGTGTCTTTCATGCGTCCTTTGTGAGCCAATTGTATTAATGAGAGACTAGTAAGAGCCACCCTTTGATTGGAAAATGAGGTGAGGACCAGAATAGTAAGAGCATTTAAATAAATTTTAACCCTGTGAGGAAGATTAGTAATCAATATAAAATTGGGGGAATTACTGGTTCTACTAAAATTACAGAGATTTATTCATGCCCACTGCCCTCCCTGCTCTGGAATTTAGATCTTACATTGTTAATACAATCTTCCTGCATTTGTTAGAAATTTGTCTAGGTTTTTAGTGATCTAGACTTTAAAATAGATCTAAAAGAGCTGTTACATTGTTTTTCTCCTGATACTAACTGGATTGCTGGGATGTCACATGCCTGCTTTGATAGACTCAGAAATAAAACAACTTTTAGCTGTATTGAAAAATCTAGTTGACATTAGAAATTTAATAGAAGGCCTTTGATGAGATCAATTTAAAGTAGATGAGTGCTGATAAATATCCAATCCTATAAGTATTGCCTTTAAAGGTGAGTATAGTTATATTTCAAGATTGGAACCTGGCACTTTGCCTATACTGTCATAAAAATGATTGTGTGGTTACGTTATGGTTTATACAGTAACTTGACCCTTAGCAGTGGTTTTCATAAGTCAGTTTCCTTTGTATATGTTTATTATTTTATTGCTAATTGGATTTTTTAATCTCATCTATATTTTCAAAATACACCTGGAAATTCTAGAAAATCAACTAACAGTAATGTATTACTGTCCATTGCATGTAAAAGATTTGAGTTTTTTGATTCAATGACTTCACATATAATTGAGGGCAACAAAACACCTTAAAAAGATACTGGAAGTCAATATCACAGAATACAGTGTTAGGAAAACAATGGCATAGAAGTAAGCTCAGGTAAATAGTGGGATATGTATATGAAGAGCAAACTTGATTGCAGTCTACAGTAAGAGTAATCGAGAGTTTATTGGGGTGTCATTTGGTTTGCTTGAAAGCTGTTTTATCAGAGTGGGAGGTAAAGAATCACAAGTAGTTGTCAGGCAGTGTGTTTCAGAATGTAGCGTTTATGAAATGTGCTTGCTGTTCTTGGAAAGGAAGAACAAAAAGCTTTAGAAACAGTTGAGATTAGAGATTATAGAAGGAAGATGGGATAAGTTAGGTAAAAACCTTGTCAAGATGTTTGCTGCTATGTGCTTGTGGATATATGTGTGCTGGGCTTTATGTATAAGCTTTAACCCTGTGACTTGAAGAATACTAGCTAATTTGTCCCATGCAGTATGCTGTGAAATAGGCAGAAGCTGTGGCCGGAGCCTGGGATCAGCTCACTTGGCGCCTTGGTGTCCTTTATTATCTGTCTGTTGGTTTGCTTTTTGAACTGCTCTAAGAAGCTCTAGAGGGAATGGAAGTGGAAGTTAAAGAACATTGCAGGTTGAGTACCCCTAAGGCTGAGGGCCAGTGTGTTTCGAGTTTCAGAATTTGTTGATTTGAGAATATTTCCATATTCATAAGCTGTCTTAAGGATCAAGTCTGAGTATAGATAGGTGATTCACCTGTTTCATGCACACATACACACAGTAGTTTGAGTGCACCTACCCTGACTGTGAGTTACCTTGTGAGACCAGATGAATACTTCGTCCCATGTTGGCATTCAGAAGAACTTTAGAGTCAGGGATTTTTAGATTAGATTCTTAACATGTATGCTCTTAGTGTTTTATTGAGACTGGTTTTTTGTTGTTGGTGATTTGGTTTTTGGTTCTCGGAATTAAACCCAGGATTCAAACCTTCTAAGCAAGTGCTCTGCCACTGAGCTATGCCCCCAGCCCTTGGGGTTTTGACTAAAGGCTACTATGTAGCTGAGGCTGGTGTGAAGTTTTCTGTGTAGCACCAAGATAATTAGACTTAAGACAGTGAGTGCTGCCTTCATCTCTCATGATTACAGGCATCCACCACCATAAAATAGACTTCTGAAAAGTCTTGGTAAATAAGGAATTAAAACTAAATTAAATGTCAGTATTGGCTCACAGAGCAAGTGGTTTAGTGAGAATAAGAATTGGGGCAGTATTGGTACTTTATTATCATATTAAGCTAGAAATATTTAAGACTAATTGGCCTATAAAAAGACCTGTGTGTCACATAGAAAGGAATAGAAATTTATAAGTTAGGCAGCCAGAATTATGAGAACATATAATCCCCTCCACCAAATATAATTTAGAACAAGTGGGTCTGGTATGGTGCAAAAGCTTTAACTCTCATATGCTGAGGAGGCGTTTTCGTTGTTTTAAAAAGCCTATATTTTTATTTTAAATAAAAATTTATTTAGAATTTCAAAAATTCTTTGTGTAATTTTCAGAGAAATACAGGGGAATATTAATGACTATTAGGAACTTTAATATAAATTTAACAATAACAAATTCAAACTTTTACTCTGTAGGTTTCTGATTTTCCCAGTTATAAACCTAGAGAGTTAGTATCTTGTAGATACAGCGATTGCTCATTGGCACCATGTATGAACAAGAACATACAGTTAAAGATTGCTTAGCTACTTCTAATAAGTTTCAGTTTTATCATTACCCATACTTGCATTTTCATAGTCAAAATGTAATACTTGGATTCTTTAAAAACTGAGTACTTACCATTTTGTGTTGGAAGTTTTCACCTTTGCTCCATAATTGTAAAACATTTTCATTTTCTTATTATAAATTTAGTTATAATGATCAATCCAGTGAACGTCTTCATTTCTATACCATCTTTTTCTTTTAGTCACCTTTGTATGCACACCTGCCTTCAGCCTTTGCCCAACAAATCAAGTAAATGTTGCACACATACAATAAAAGATGAAGTAAAAGTCAAGCATCTTTTTAGAAAAATGAGATGACCCCAGCTCTTGCAAAATGAAACTCTTACTGTAAAATGGAGCCCTTCCTGTTGAGTGGCTTTCAGGATGAGAGTACCATATTCTTTTATTCTTGTTTTTGTCTCACATTGATTCATTGGTTGGAAAAGTACTTTATAATACAAAGAATCAGTCTGAGTTATTTGCACGTAACTTCATTATTTTTAGCCCATAATTCTATACTACATGCTATTTTGCATTGTTTTTATTGTTTATTAATTTTTTGTAATGGGGGTACATTTTGCCTGCATATGTGTCTGCACCACATGTGTGCCTGGTGCCCATCCAGGCCAGAGGAGGGCATGTGGATTTACTGAAACAGGAGTTAACAGACAGTTGTGAACTGCCACGTGAGTGCTGGGAATTAAACTTAGATTCCCATAAGAGTATCCATGTTTCTTAACCACTGAGTCAACTCTCCAGCCTTCTTCTCTTAAAGTCTTGATTCTGAAATGCCTTCAGTCAGTTTTGGGGGGGCGGGGGTGGAAAATTAATTCTGCACAACAGACCCATGATAACTTGACATTTTGACACAATATATTGCCAAAAGTTTTTCACGGTTTCCTTTTAGTCATATTTAGTATGGCTGAAGTGATTGGTAGAGTATAATGAAATCTTACATTTGTTTCAAAATGTATAGAAAAATATAGTTAATAGGAGTCTGTAGTACTTAAATTGACAAAACAATCCAGTGAACCTGTTGTTGTTTGAAAGATGCAATGTTTTGGGTTTTTTGTTTTGTTTTGTTTTTTGTCTTTTTGTCTGCTTTTTATTTTTTCGAGAAGGGTTTCTTGTGTAGCCCTGGCTGTCCTAGAGCTCACTCTATAGACCAGGCTGGCCTTGAACTCAGATATCTGCCTGCTTTTGTCTCCCAAGTGCTGGGAGTATTTTAGTCCTTTTAAAAGTAAATTTTCTTCTTGCGTTTTGGAGGGTCTGTAAGAAAGAATAAAAATTATAACATTTTGGTTCTAATAAATAATTGGAATTTCTCCTCCCTCCCCCCAGAAAAAAAATTGAAAGATTATGATGACGTGCTGTCTCCTAGAATATCAGCAAAGTGGTTTTTTTTATTATATTCTATTTATGTGCATGTACATGCACGCTCAACATCATTCCATGCCATACATGTGAAGGTCAAAGGACAACTTGTGGGAGGCAGTTTCCTCCTTCCACCTTGTGAATCCCATTGAACAAGCCTAGGTTGTCAGGCGTGGCTGCAAACACCTTTTCCCATCGCGACATCTCACTGGCCCAAACCCAGAATTTTTAAAGCTCTGGTTACCAATCCTGGCAGCCTTCTGGTACTAGGTGCTCTAGACCCACCCCTTTAGGGCTTGATCTAGGGCAGTGGGTATCAAAGGGCATCACAGTGGGGGTTACAGATTTGCATCCTGGAGCCCAGGACCCAAAGACTTTGAAACAGAGTGAGTGCACAGTAATATATGAGCACACCATTTAATTCTGGCCTCTGCAGGCTTTAAAGACAGCTATGGTAGTAACAAAAGTAAAGGGCTCTGCCATGAGGGCAGAGTAGGGAGCCTAGCTGAATTCCCATGTGACATATTGGTTAACTTCCTGAGAACCACGAGTCCCAGTTAGTTAAAGCTGACAGAAGAAAAGTTGGAGTCACAGATGGACTTTAAATATTTTAATATTTGTAAATGCAGAAACAAAATACAAGATAATCTCTTGCAGCTTGGATCTAGCAATTGGGAAGCAGCCGACTTAGGCAATGAAGAGAGAAAACAAAAGTTCTTGAGACTTATGGGTGCAGGAAAGGTAAGCATTATATGTTTTTATCTTTTTAAAAATAATGCTGTGTTTGTTCGGGTTAAGTGAGGAGGAAGGGGTACTTCAGGTTACGTTTTCTTCTTGGTGTATTTTTGACTTTGGGAAATAAACCTAGCCTAACCAAACACTTTGAGTTTATACTATTTCTGAACCGGTTCTAGACTTTTCTGCACCTTTGGCTGTGTGGTTAGAGACTGTGTGGAGAAAATTGGATTTGTGTAGACTCAACTAATTGCCTGATACCTGATGGTTTTCATAGAGGGCATTTGTTTTGTTTTGTTTGTTTGTTTTGGTTTTTCAAGACAGGGTTTGTGTGTGTAACAGCCCTGACTGTCCTGGAACTCACATTGTAGACTAGGCTGGTCTCAGAACTCAACCTGCCTCTGCCTCTGTCTCCAGAGGACTGGGATTAAAGACGTGTGTCACCACCACCCAGACATGGACATTTCTAAACATGTTGTATTGTAGAAACCTCTGCCCATAAAGTCACAGCCCATAAAGTCCCTTATCAGAGGCCTAATTTTGGAAATGTTCTATGTATTTCATAATACATCCCAGTTTTATTAAAGGTGTGGTCACAGGTGCTAAGAAAGGACTCTCTGAAAACCCTTTCTTTTCCTACCAGTATTGTTTTACAAACTACGTTTGAAAGCATTAGGAGAGCATTTTCTTCTTTTCAGCCCTCAAGGTAAAACCCCACCCTTTTTTTGTTGCACAGAGAAGCCCTAGTGCATTCCACTGCCTAGTGCAGTTACTGGTTGCCTATTACATGCTAGCACCACTCTGGGTTCTGGGTGTCACAGATGGTTGTGTGCTGAAGCTATTGTGTATTTGAAGAAACTGAAACCAATACAGAATCATGACTGAGAGAGCTTATGGTGGTGGCCAGTTTCCTCTGGCTTTGCTGTGCAGTAAAGCTTCCCAGAAATCACTAAATTTGCAGGCTGTGTTCCCCAGATCCCAGCAGATGCTTCCAAGTGGAGAGGGATTGAGGAAGGCAGACCCTCGCAAGAGCCTTCAGTGTACATTTGTGTAGTGAATCCATAATTCTTGGTATGATTTTCAGATTTTCATAGTACACATCCTCTCTTGACTTCTATCTATAGAATTTGTTGAAAGGTGTATAAAGTAATAATTTAGGGTACATGTTCAGCTACTAGAATGAAAACTTTGAAAGTACTAAAAAAAATCCTAACTGAATCTGTAAAATTTGGTGACGAGTAGATGGGTTCTCTACGGAAATGGCGCTCACACATAGGGTGTGTCCTTAGGTGGAGACACAGGCAGGCACACAGGTGTCTGCACATGTGCTCTCAGCAGTGCTCTGGAATCTCATGCACTCTTCCCTGTCATGGGTCCTTTCTTTACTTTCAGAAATGAAATAGGAACTATAAAGAGTGGACTGAACTAACAAAATGAAACTAGTTATGTAGTTATTTTGAATCAAATTATGTTTTGTATTAAATTGTTTTAAGGTCTGTTTTTGACAGGTTAAAACAGAGTTTATTGTTATTTGATAAACTAACTAGTTAATTGTAATGTAAAGAATAATGGGCATTTCCATTTTCCATTACTTGGTATATTATAAGTCTATTATTTTGCTTTGAATCTACATAAATTTGCTTTCTTTGTAAGATATTCTTGAGACCTCACAAATAGATGGTAGAAAGGTTTTAATGAAAATCAGTAGGCCTAGGCATGATAATGGCACGTGCACACTTAATCCAAGCATTCGGGGCAGACAGAGTTCTGAGTTACGGGCCAGCCTGGTGTACAGAACAGAGCAAGTTCCAAGACAGTACACAGAGAAACGGGTGGGAGTGGCAGGGCACTCAGCAGCAAAGAGCATGCTTGGGCTGGCTAAATTTTCTTGTTATCTATCTCATTTAAAATTCTAGTCTGGGCTGGGCATGGTGGTGGTGCTTGCCTTTAACCCTAGCACTTGGGAGGCAGAAACAAGCAGATCTCTGGTCTACATAGTGAGACCTTGTCTCAAAAAAATCTCAAAAAAAAATCCAACCTGCTCTAGCCTTTGAGTTTTCTGTTCCCTTAGTCCCTATTTTATTTTGATGATATTACCTTCTAGCAGCAAATGATTTACTTACTGACTACGTTTGTGTACCTCTTTCTAATTCTTCCCCTGGCTAGCGTGTAATTCCATAAAGATGGGGATCTTGATTTATGTCTTGATCTTCATAATGTTCCAGAAGCCTGAGATGGTGTCCACTACAGAGTAGTGGGCATTCAATAATGACATTGAATGAGCAATTTCAATCTTAATACATTTTTTACCTTCTTACAGAAAGAACACACTGGTCGTCTTGTTATAGGAGATCACAAATCAACATCTCACTTCCGAACAGGTAAGAAAGTAAAACATTAAAATAGAGGAGCTAAGTCTGTATTGTTTTATGCTTTTCTATGCATAGTTCTGTTGATTAAGGCATTCTAAGGGAGACTGGAAATACATCCTTTTGGTATAAACAGTTGCCGGGCATGTACAAGGCCCTGACTTCCCAGCACCAGAAAAGAAAAATGGGAGGAAATTTTTTTAAATAAAAACTGCAAATAAATTTGATTTTAAATCAGTCTGTTGGAAATTAAACCATTAGTCTTGGTTGCTGTTAATTAACAGCATAATCTAAATTAAATCTAACAATTTTAACTGAATCGTTTAACTTTATACTGATCTATCTTATGTATTATATTTAAGAAATCAATTGACCTCTCATTTTTCTGACATTAGTTATTTCAAAATAATTTGCATTGTTCTATAAGGCAGAACATTAGCTTTGCAAAGTGGAAAATAATTTTAGCATTTAACACTTCCTCTTTTAAAATTGAGAATTGTAGCAAAATGAAATGACATATATGTATGAAGGCGCCATAACAAAATTCAACACATGGCATGCTTGCTGAATAATAAATACCAAAAACATTGAGAGAGCTATATAGAAAAAAATGACCCAAAGCACAAATATTTGTGATTGGAACTTAAAATTGTTTTCACGTTTATATACTAAAGCACCGTACCCAAAATCTTGTTGGGGACCATGAATTTTAAGTGGGATTCACTGGCTGTTAGTGTTCTGTGTCATAGTATGAAGTAAGTACAAACACAGAAGTGTTGCATTAACAGATAACTTGGGTTTTTTAGTTTGTTTCTGTTAGCTGATACACAAAGACAAGCATAAAGAACCATTACCAGACCACTTTGAGATGACCTTGAATTCTCTGAGTAGAATACTCGCATTTTCATTCTCTGTTCAAAAACAGATGCTCTGGTTTGTCAGAGGTTTTTAGGTGACTTGGAGAGAACCTTCAGAGTTAAGGCCCTTAGAGACTTAATTTAGAAGGTTGGCTCCTAAAAGTCACCATAAATATGTCTCTCAGCTACTGTGTTTATTAGGTGGCCACAGAATGCTGAAGTTAGTCATAGTTAGAGAACTCAGGCCTGAATAGAATAGCATCTGTGTTGTGGGTCATTTTGTGTAATCAAATGTTTTTGTTAATTTGACTGAAACATAACCAAAGTACAATGGACACGCAGGGGAAGAAGACAAGAAAATTAATGAAGAGCTGGAGTCTCAGTACCAGCAGAGCATGGACAGTAAACTCTCAGGCCGGTACCGGCGACACTGTGGACTTGGCTTCAGCGAGGTAGTAACTGTGTTTCCGTTGACTGGGGTGTAATCAGTTTCACTTTGATATTCAGGTTGCCAGAACAACCAAGAGTGCTATTAGAGGAAGAAAACAAGCAATAGACAAATAGACAAGGAAGCGCTTGTCAAATACCTACAATACTCTTATAGCACAGCTGTCACTGCATAATCAGAGTGATGTTCTTAAGGATTTAAAACGAGTGTTCTAATGTTGGCTTACTGGAAATTCTGCTTAACCTCTAGGCATAATTTTAATGGGTATGAATAAATGCTTATAAGATAAAATATTTCACATAAGTTAAAAATCCTGGCTTAGGTTTCCTAGGTGTTTCCTGAGTGGTCTCTGTAATACATGTGATGTGTAATGACTGGTACAGTGTTAATTTACTAGTAGAAGCTGTGTCGGGAAGAGAAAATGCAGTCCTTTTTGAGCTAGGGGAAGTAGACAGATGCCCCTGAGAAGCTTTTCTTAAAGTCGGAGGTGATTGTCCCCAGGGATTTTAAGTTGTAAAATAGTAACCTAATACTATCAAGTGGGCTGGTCTTTTGTTTTGCTTAATTTGTTTGTTTGAGACAGAATCTCACTATGTAGCCCCTGCTGGACTTGAACTCAGAGACCCACCTGCCTCTCCCTCCCAAGTGCTGGGATTAAAGGTGTGCACCACTATGCCCAGCTAAGTGGGCCGTTTTTAAGACAGATGAAAATAGGATTGGTCCCAGTTTCCAAGGTTCTCCAGTGGCCAGTGGTGCTTATTTTCCTAACAGGCCTTTGTTTGGTGTTGTAGGTAGAAGATCATGACGGGGAAGGTGATGTGGCCAGAGATGATGATGACGACGACTCACCTGATGCTGAGAGTCCAGATGACTCGGACAGTGATTCTGAGTCTGAGAAGGAGGAGTCTGCAGAAGAGCTCCATGCTGCTGAGCATCCTGATGATGCAGAAGACCCGAAGAGCAAAAAAGATGCGAAGAGCAATTATAAGATGATGTTTGTCAAGTCCAGCGGCTCATAACTATTAAACACTTAGTCTTTGTATTAAAAGTAAGCCTTATTGTTATAATGCACAGTGGAGGACTGCTTATAGAGCACAGACCTTTGTATTATAATTTTTAAAAAAGGCCCTTTTAAATAACTACAAAGAGTGTTTGCTTTCAAATGCCATGGGTTACACTTTTCCAGGCATGACTATAACCATTTTTGTAAAGAGTCAGAGTTGTATAAAATGAGAAATAAATACTGTGCTCAGCTTCCTTCCGTATTAGCATCGTCAGCCTCTCACCACCTTCTCACCCCTGCAGATGCATTATGGGGGACACTTACTTTGTGGTAGCTTTTTCATCCTCGTGTTTGAGGTTTGTTCCTATTTTTCTCGTATGTAATTCATGTGATACTGTGACGTGTTCATGAGAAGTGTTCCCTTGATTACACTTCGTTAAAGTGGTCCTGTCCATCATGGGTATTCCTGTCGCCGGCCCCACTGCCACGCTGCAGACCATTGTTGACAGGCCTTGCTTGTTAAGTCTCCGCTCTCAGACCAGAGCAGCACAGGAGCAAGCACAGGACACTGGTGGGTAGAGGTGCAGCCGTCACATCATTCAGAAGGTGACGAACCCAAAATGTCTTTATATGATTTGATTTCAGTGTGTAGTAAAGTTTTGATACAATCTGGCCAGTTTTTACAGAAGAAATTATTTCTCTGCTCCTTTAGTCCTGTGTATTTAGAAATATGTAAAACTGGATTTTTTTTTAAAGGTACTATGTGACCAAAGTTCATTTTTTTTTCTCCTAAGGTCTAAATAAAGAGAAAGCAGTTTCCCATATTTGGTTGTGATGCCTTTATCCTCATTGTCTGTAAATGGGGAACAGGCTTATTGAGTAAGAACTGGAAGCATGTTCATCTACACTCTTCTAGACTGGTGGCTGAAAGGAAGCAGGTATTTGTGCTGCTGCTGCATAAGACAGGATTCATCTACCTGTTCTCTACTTGATCTGTACAGTGGATAACAGGTGCATTATGGGTTAGTGGATGGAGCTTTAAATAACTCAAAATTTTGACAGGCTTACAGTTGAGAATCCAACCTGTATGAGAACTGATCTGTCAGCATCTCTGGACTACAGTGCGTGCCTGGTGGGCAAGACTTTGTAAAGCTGTCCTTTTCAAAGTTCAGATGTGGGAGATGGAGCACAGAGCAGGTGATTTCTGATTTATAGACTATATTTTGTATTTTTACCCAAAGGATCTTCTTGTTTTTTTAATTCCTCACGGTATACAAGTAGGCGCTGCCTGTATGTTAAAATTACTCATGGATGATTGACAATGTGTGTAAAACACTTTGAAGAAGTTTGGTTTTAGTTTGAATACTGAATTTCAATTCCAGCTTCCAGGATTACACATTACAGTTAATTTAAGTAGAAACTGAAAACTGATTTGTGTTTCAGAATAGATGAGGGCCTAGAGAGAAAGCTCAGTGATTAAGAGTATTGTCCAGGGGCTGGAGAGATGGCTCAGTGGTTAAGAGCACTGCCTGCTCTTCCAGAGG
>LOJH01014832.1:0-15461 GCA_001685095.1 Ellobius talpinus
TAGACAGATGACCCTCCTCCATCACTGCTTCTTAGGGAGCACTCAGGAAATTTATTTTCTGTGAAACGTTATAAATTATCAACAGACAGTCTATATCTTGGTATGGAGTCATTAGAAAGGAAAGACATTTGTCCCAGGATAAGTCTTAAGTGTATTTTCAGTCCCAAAGGCAGTTACAGCTAATGATACACTTAATTTAACAAATTCCCAAATTAAATATTTATGTATAAAGTGAATTGTGTATATTAATTATTTGACATAATATTTATTATGTATCATAGTATACACACACGATGGCTACTCTCTTTCTGTCTCTCATGCTCACCAAGATTTAAGCCTGATCATCATTAACATCATTTCCCCTCACATTATACCAACTGACTGAACTCTAACAGTGAAGTCCAAGCACAAATGTGACAGCAGATGGTCCTCTTAGCTTCCAAAGTCAGAAGAACCTAATAGTTGGCATGGCCAGGACCACATCTGCAGCTATGGTCATGCTAACAGGGCTCAATAAACTCACTCTGCCTGCTGAGAAGCAGCTGCCATCCAACCTGGGGCTCCAAGTCTCAACTGCTACATATGTTAGTGCTTTCTATGTACAAGCTTTAGATTTGGTCAGGATCTGCCAAAGCTTAAAATAATAATAAATAAATAAATAAATACACCAAAACCATAAACAGGAAGTGAAAACTGAGTTTCAGGTCTTCAAGGCAGGAGCCAGGAAAAAGAAAACTCAGTTTTAGAGTTCAAAGCAAAAGGTCAAAAAGATTCCAGCTAAACTTGAAGCCGGAAGAATACCGTTGACAAGTAATTAAATTTATTTTAAATGCTGTGTAATCTAGTAGGCTATAGATCAAATAAAATACATCAACAAGCTGAGTCCCAATAGGACTCACCAGCCCAGTTCCTCTGATCTATGGCATCATCTGTGATAGTTTGGGTGGAAAAGATAAAAGGGACATAGGGGAAATTGCAGTAACAGACAAGCTGATGTTGAATTGCAAAGTACTAATACCTAAGTCATTCTGAATAAATTTACCGAGTCATGTGGGCTTGCATGTACAGAAAGATAGAGGGTGAAAAGGGGGGGACGGAGGGAGAGAGAGAGAGAGAGAGAGAGAGAGAGAGAGAGAGNGGGAGGGAGAGAGAGAGAGAGAGAGAGAGAATGAGAACTGTGGACCAGACCTTATGGATCCACCCCCATTAACCAAAGAACCAAAGAACAACAATGTCAGCCCAAGGGCCTCATGCTGCAGATTGATACATGTATTCCATTTGCAGGTAGGCTTATAGATTTATTTGCCTGACAGAGTCACACTGGCCCAGCAAACCCTCCCGTCTCTTGATCCATGTCAGCAAAGATGTTCTTCTACCCTCCAAGCTAAAGGATGGTATTCCTCATTAACTGATGGCATTGCATTCTACATTAAGTTTCTCATTCAACCCAGGGCAAGCCTTGGAACTCTTCTCAAAGAAATGCTCATGAAATGAAGAGGAACTATTCTCTACCTTTATCATCTAACACAAACCCAGCATAATAAAATTATCTTCCTATATTTAAATGCTACAAAGAAAACAACCACTTGAAGGTTTTAAGAAACCATTAAACCTTTAGCTCTTGACCATGGAGGATACAGGGGAGCACAAGAACAACTATCACCAACAGGCCAGGGGATGCTTAATGTGAAGATATTTTCAGAAGCAGAATTACAGTGAGATATATCTGTCTCTCTGATTGACACTCAAGGGCATATATGATTAGAAACTTGACACGAATTGGAACTCCTATGTACTTTCCAGGAATGACACTGTTCAGATCCTCATACCATGAGATTTATAAACAGAAATAGTGCATTCTTGGTGTGTCCCTCAAAGCATCCCCAACAATTAGTAAGATCCCTGGTATATAGTAAAGAGTTGTGTCCACATCCACTCTCATGCCTTGTCTTTTCCTAAGCAGACATATTCAGTGAATGCCCACATTCCCTCCTGCCTTAGAATATTTGATGAGGGCACAGGTCTGACTGGAGCAGAAGTTTCATGTCATGGAGCAGAGAAACTAAAATCAGATAAGTAGGTGGTTCCTGATTTTCAAAGGCTCTAAAAATACTTCAATTATGCAACTGATGACAAAAGAGGGACCTATTAGAGCATAAAGGAAGTCTTTAGCAGTTTGATTAGAAAGCTGACAAAGTTGAAATGGTGGCTTCCGGAATTACAAGGGATATACTATGTTATTTTTATTCCAATGTCTAGAAATGGCTCTAATCACCACACGGTTTTCTTTAAAAGAAAAAAAACACCTTTCCAACGCTGTTCACCAATTCAGAATTAAATGACAATTGTTTTTGCCCTTATGTAGAAGACCCTGCCTCTCTAGTTCCCACTTCATTGTCCTCTCACGGAATTATGCATTGCCCCAGATCATTATCCCAGAGACAGTTCTTACTTGGTTTTTCTGGATAATTGCTATTGTCCGTATGAGTAATCCCTCTTTGGGAACTTTCCAGTGTTCATACTCATGTCATGGCCACTAACACCCCAGCTCCCTGCTCAGCACGCCCCCCGGCTCCATGTTATAACTGCTGTTGTCTGTCTCCCCTGGTAAGCAGGCATCTTCATAAGCAGCATAAACCACAACTTTCCTTTCTATGTCTCCAAGTACTTGACAGAAAATACATATATGAACAATAAAGAAGAGGTAAATGGAGAGTAAAGAGCAACAAGTAAGATCATAGGACTGCTTGCTAACGCCTCTAAGCTAGTGCTCACCATAATCAAGAAGGAAACCTCTAGGTTTATTCTGCCTGACAATACGTGATGAGATGGTGGAGAATTAAAGAACTACAGGCAGGTAAAAGGCATTTGATGAGACCACTAACCATTTCGTGGAATTTTCCACAGTGTGCATGCTGAGGAAATGTGATCTAAGACCGCTTGTATGGAAGTGTCTGTGCTTTAGAATGGCCACTGTTACTGTTTTATGTGCCTTGGCAGAGCACTAATGGAAGAAGTACACAACTCAGTCACAGATTCCATCAAGATCTTCTAAGAAATTAGCTGCCAAAGTTCACCGCTAACTCTGCCTTCCACTCTGGAGCATGCTAAAGGATCACTATAAACTCCTTCTATGACAATGAACCTTGGACTTGTCATCTGCACATAGATGTCTTGAAATGTTGCCCCAGAGCTAGTACCTTCTGTATCCAAAGCCAGAGACCAGAAATCACTCCCAGAAATGAAGCTTTTGGCCATAACTACCGACTGCTGACTGTCAGAAGCTAACGTGAAAAGAGGAAGATGACAATAGACATGACAAGCAGAGTTTGGAGAAAGAGGTTATATGAAAGGTCTAAATTCAGAAGAGTATAAAATTCTATTAAATAGTTGATGAAACAGAGTCCTCAAGAAGTCTAGCATGGTTGATCAAAAATAACAGTAGCATAGCAGACAGGCAAGTAAGTCTAAGCAGGGCTGAAGAAGCAGTAGTTGGTTCAACACCATGAATAGTGATTGGTTTTGCAAAGAGGGTCTGGCCTATGGAGGAAATTCCAGCAGTACTCTTAGGGGCTAAGAAGATGTGTTCAAATAATACATCCGTTTATTGTTAATGTATGAGACCTATGTCTATTTAAATAAATAGACCGAAGCTTTGGAGTTTCTTCATGGCTGAGCAACATCCAAAGTGGGTCTGCCTGTCAAAAGCAATTACGAACTATTTCTTGTCTGGATGACTAAACAGTTCTGCTTCTAGCCTAATGAACATCCTAATCAGATGTCTTTTTCAAAGGGGCCCAAAAAGGTGCCCCTATAATCAGTAAAAGATATGGGAAAGGTGGTGGGAAAATTCAACATGCTGGCAGGTAGCTGATAACAGAGTAATCTCCAATCTGGCACAGAAGACAGTGTATAAGAGTTGGGTCCGGTTGACAAGAATGACAGAGAACAGCAGGTCTTTACTCTTCACTGACTTCACCCATTTGTCATTTGACAGCACCACCACCTTTGTTATGAGTTTCCTTACAAGGCGGCAATTGTTTTTAAATTTTTTAATTTAATTTTTCATGTAATATTTTCGATTATATTTTACCTTGTCCCATCTCATCCCAGATACTTCCACCCTCCCTCCCCACACAACATCATATTCTTTCAGAAAGAAAAAGAAAAAAAAACCAAGGTGATGATCTTAGCCTGAACTCACCTGTGACTGACTTTATATTATGTTTTATAAATCTGCAGAGAAGTTGGTAACCACTAGATGTCCCTTATGCTTTGTATAACCTACCTAAAATGAATTTCACCACCAGTTACATATTCAAAGACCTGTTCCCAAGCCTTGACTCTCAGGTGCCTGCTGTAATTCCTGCAGTGACTCCCTCCTCTGCTTTATTTATCAAACAACCTCTACAGTATTTCAATGGCAATTTAAGGCAGGGTATCACTGGTTAAATTAAAAATCTTTACAGTTATATAAAACAGGTAGAAATAGTGGACCAAGAGTTAAATAGGACTATTTGAGAAACTATTTCTCAAAAAGCTAGGATACCTAAAGAGGTTCAAAATTTATTATCACTGTCAAAACCCAGTATTAGTTTTTAATACAAATAGAGAAGCCATAGCTCAGTTTAAATTCAGATTTTTACATACTCTCCGAGCTTGGGCTCTTAGATGCAATGCAACTAGGAACAGCAAGTAATTAATTTCACATGTCAAATTTGAGTAATTAAGACTGGCTGCCTAGGAAATTAAGAAGGAAAGACTTATGCTGAGATCAATAAGTAATGCCTGTTACAAGAGTGGGAAGTATACTTGTGGAACCTGAATTAAGTGGCTAGCTCTATCCAGGGTCCTGGGTGTGGGGTGGTTCTTGGTGGGGCAGGGTGGTGAGTAGCTAACCTGACCAGAGGGCTTCCTCTGAGCAGTTGTTAGTGCTTTACATACAACGTAGGAAACATAATTAAGCCAAGAAAGCACAATAGGGTTGACAGCAAATGGGGACACTATTAGAACTTACTGGAATGTAAGTATAACTTGGAACTTTTCAGACTTATCTGGTGTAAGTGTATAGAGTCACGATATTTGATCACAATTTAAAGGCATGTAAAATATAGTTAATAGCACGTATTCTAAGATCAAACTATCTAGGCTCACTTTTCTAACTGTGTAATGTGCGGGCTCTTTAAATGTTTGTAGCTCCATGTCTTCAACTTGGAAGTGGGACATTGCACACTCAGCTAAAAGGCTGCTGTAAGGATTACAGTCATTTAGCCAGTGTGCATAGACTAGCTCCTGGTGCCCTGAAAAAGCCCATGACAGTCACCTTCATTTTTACATGGAAAGAAAATGTAGGAATTGCAAAGGTTGCCTGTATTCTTAGGATAATGTCAGGATTGGGTCACGGAATCAGAATGGAAAAGGTGAATCTAGCTTCACAGTCTGTTAC
The DNA here is from genome assembly GCA_001685095.1 of Ellobius talpinus. Taxonomy (NCBI): domain Eukaryota; kingdom Metazoa; phylum Chordata; class Mammalia; order Rodentia; family Cricetidae; genus Ellobius; species Ellobius talpinus. Next base: position 5,447 of record LOJH01014832.1, read on the forward strand.
TGACCTAGTATCCTACAGCATAAGGCAAATTGAGGCTTCTCTAAGATTCTCCCCTCCCTGAGATTTCTTTAAGATTCTTCCTTCCCTCAGAGAGTGGGACTTAAAACAAGGAGCCGCTTGAAAAGTTAATGTCTCCTTACCATGCCGAAGTTGACACATTACGGTCAAGTTTCTCTGAATGAAGCACATGAAGGCGCCGAGGGGGGGTCACCACTGGACCCATCTGCTTCATGGATTGAAATACAGAGAGATGGGGAGGTGATAAAGAAGACAGAAGTGCCTGCATCCCAATTTTTTTTAAAAAGATGAAGTCCCTGCTCTGACCCTGCATGGTGTCCTACCCAAGCCCACTGGACTCTCCTGATGTCACCTCAACTCCCCCGTCAGAGCCCACCTACACCCTTTGTGACTTTCCCATGGAACAGATGGCCAGGGCTACTGCCGGACACAGAAGAGTGAGTACCAGGCCAGCTGAGCACACCTGTTCGCACAGACCTGGACCACCGTCCACTCACAGCCGCCAGCTGGTAGGAACTGGCTGCCACGTAGTCCTTGTCCAGAACTCAGATGGGCTCTTCCTGTTACTCATCAGCTCCTCAGTCGGTATAATTAATGGTTTGTTTTCATAATGAGAGCTGGGAATGCTGCCATACACATCTGTTCAGGGGCATTTGGGTGACCTAAATCAGACCTTGATGACGGGAGCCTCTGGCTTCTTTCAAATGGGCCATCACATTGTTTACTTATGGGGTATGCTTGTAAAAAAAATATCCCTAGGAGATCAAACACTTGATGTCTCTAAAGGGGAAAGACACCCGCCTTTGGTCTGAATAACGGTCTTCAAAGATGTCAGACTCTAAGCACTGAGCACTGAAGCCTGTGAATATTCTCTTATTTGGGAAAAAAGAGTCTTTGTAGATGTGATCCTGTATTCTCCAGATGGGCCCTAATGGCATCACCTGTATCCTTTTAGGAGGGAGGTGATGGTAGATTCAACATATGGAGAGAGCAGAAAATCTGAAGCTAGTGATAAAGAGTGAAGGAATGCAGTCATGAGCCAAGGAATGTTGGCAGGTACCAGCACCTGGAGGATGCGAAGGACTGATTTAAACTCTAAGAGAGAGCAGTTTTGCTGGCACCTTTGATTTCAACACAGTGAACCTGACTGGACTTCAGAACTGTGACAGAATGAATACGTTTCTGATTTTGAAGCACTCCAGACTGTGGTGGTTTGTTATAGAAACCATACAAGATTAATGTATTCTCTATCTGTTCTTTCCCTACCCCTGCTAGGGTTGGACTTGCAATAAATGCCCAGAGCATTGCCTGTTTCCTTTGGTGTTTGCTGTCCAAGAACTGCTCAAGCTGGTAGAAGAAAAACTAAGTTAGAAATAAAAATTCTTTCTTGTCCTATTAATAGCAGAAATTCACGCTTTGGTCACAACTAATCTTTGAAATGTAAATCATCATGAAAATATAGCTGCCTAGTTTTGACTCGTCAAGTTTATGAAGTATAATCTCATGTAGTACACAAAAGCTACCCAACTTTCATATCATATTATAACTGAAGTTCACATATCCAAGCAATAATTAATCATAAGGACTGCCCAAAATTTTTAAAAAGCTGCATTAATTAGGTAAATTTCATCATGGTGTTGATTGTCTAATAGGATTGATATAACCTTTTCCCAGAAGAACTCAGGATGTTCTGTAGCAGGCAGATATGTACCATCATTTGCTCAGGAGCCACTAAGTGAGCCACTAGCATACACAAGCACCTGCTAGGAACTGTGGAACATGGAAAGAACAGTTGTCGGTGTTTCCTGCAGGGAAAAGTCAAGTGCTCTGAGAGACAGATGAATGCATTTGTCCAGTTATCTCTTCAGTATCGACGTCTCGGGAATAAAATAATGAAAAGCACACAGCAAGAAAGCTTCAGCCACAAGTGGCAGCATCAGTAAACTCCAAATTAGCTATTTGAATAAAAAGTATTTTTAAGGGCATTTCCACACTCAAAGTGTGGCTAAGGCTCCAAATTCAGGGTGTAAGTAGGGACAAAAGGAGCAGCCACAAAGTACTTTCCAATGTATGCAGTCAGGAGGCTGTGATGAGCAGCATTCATGAGGTGAAAGAGGAGAAGAGAAATAACAATAAGAGAAGGAGTCAAAAGAGAAGTCTCAGCAGCTTCGACTGGGGTTTGATGGGAATGATGGCAGACAAGAAGCTGCCCAGGTCCTCAGAATGCCTCTGACAGCCAGTTAAGAAAGTCTAACCAATCCTAAAGGCACTAGGAAGCCACTCAGGTGGGACAGTGGAGAGGTTTGGTTGACATAATGGGAAAGACTAACCTAGTGATGACCGTGGAAATGAGTTAAGAGAAAGCAAGTAGAAAAGGAGGCAGAAAAGCATTTGTAAAGCAACCACGATGTGACAAAATAAGGGACCAAATGTATAAAAAGTGCAGCGGAGAAATCCTTACCTGGGGATAATGCGTGTGTCTGGGGGAGAAGCTCACAAAGACAATGCAAACCAGGCAGTCAGTTGATTAGTGGGCTAAGGCAGATCACAGTCCTAAATACGGAACTGAGCTCTGGGGACGCACAGCCAGAATTTGGATGGAAAAACAAAACAAGCGCACAAACAACAATAAGAAAGGTGAAGGAAGAAACTTCTAAAGGATGACAGAGCACCTGCGCACTAGGCGTTACAAAAGAAACACTCAAGTAAAAGAAAGCCATCTGAAGTCAGTAGGATCCATGAGAAGAGTGGAGAGGAGGGGAGAGTCTAGGAAATTTGACGGGTAGAGCTTGAATGGCTTGCTGAGTTGTTGAAGGCTCTGTGGTCACTGTGCTGCTCTCATGCTCTAAGGCTCATGTGCTAACTCACTTCTGCAACTGACCCTGATGACCAAGGTTAGTTGGGGCTTAGAATTTCATTATCTGTTTTATGTTTAAAATTCCCTGCCTCACCACAACCGTATCATTTTACATGAGAGAAAACAGGTTTAGCAAGTTCCAGGAACCTGCTCAAACTCACAAGACTTTTAATTGGCCATACACATGCAATGCACTATTCTGGAATATTATTTTAATTTAGCAAAGATGTATTATACTTGTTTATGGTGCAGGATATGATTTTAACTATGTAAAGGTGTGTTACATTTGTTCATGCTGCATTGGCTTAATGATGTAAGAATGTGTGTTTAATTATGTGAAGATGAGTTGTATTTGTGTCGCTTTGCATGCCTAAGGTACCTGATTGGTGGAATAAAGAGCTGAATGGCCAATAGCTAGGCAGAAGACAGATAGACAATGCTGGCAGACAGAGAGAATAAGTAAGAGGAGAAATCTGGAATGAGAGGGATGAAGAGAGGGGGGAGAAAGATGACATGCCTGGGACAAGAAGTCAGGCAGTGGCCAGTCACTCAGACATGAGGAGCAGTGAAAATAAGATATACAGAAGGAAATAAAAGTAAAAAAGTCCCAAGGCAAATGATAGATAAAGAGAAACAGGTTAATTTAAGTGAAAGGAGCTAGCCAGAAATTAACCTAAGCTAAGTCAAGCATTCATAACTAACAATAAGTCTCCATGTTATAATTTGGGAGCTGACTGGGTGGACCTAAAGAAAAGCCTGGTGTAGTGTACTCTGAAGGGCCTTGGGCCCTGAGGCTGGCTTTTTGCATTCCAGTTACTCTGGAAAATATGCTTTCTTCAAACACTTGCCTTCATGGTTTCTGAGGGAAATTTTCCAACCTGGGATTTCTATGATCTCTATTGTAAAGTATTAGTTGAAGGTGTGTTACATTTGTTTATGCTGTGGAACATTTGCCTAATGATGCAAAGATATGTTGCATTCTTTTATGCTGCATTCTTTTACGTTGCATTTGTCTACCTCTGAAGCTGTGTTACTTTGCCTGTGTAAAACACCTGATGGTCTAATAAAAAGCCGAATGGCCAATAGCTAAGCAATAGAGGGCTAGGAGAGAGAATATTCTCTCTGCTGGGCAGAGAGAATAAATAGAAGAAAGAGGAGAGAGAAAGGGAGAAGGAGAGGAGGATGCTGGGGCAGCCACCAAGCCACACTGTCAGACATGAAATAAGTAGGAAAGAAAAGATAGGCAGAAATAGAGATAAAAGCCTAGAAGCAAAGGTGTATGGGATCATTTAAGGAAAGCTGACTAGAAATAAGCCTACCTATAGCTGGGCATTCATGAGAAAGAACCAGTCTCAGTATGATTATTTGGGAGCTGGGTGGTGGGCCCCCAAAGAGTTAAAAAAACAACTAACTACAATCTCAAACAAAATCTCACCACAATACCTAGGTTGATGCAAACCTGACTTGGTATCACTTCACTTAATGCACGACCTTGAAGTCCTAGTCACCAGCTAGAAATCCCGGTACTATCTAATTGGGGCAAAAGAAAGGCAAGGGAACAGGGAAATGTCCTGAGAATAACCAAAATTATGAAAACCTACTCTGCCTTGAGTTTTAAGAGTTTATTTTAGACAGACATGGAAATAGACACTAGTGAAAATGTCATTTATGGCTTCTAAGGAGGTCTGTGCACCTAAAGGAAATAGGACATGTTTCTACCTGTGAAAAAAACTTAGTAACACTTAACAAAGTTCAAAGTCCCAACTTTCTCCAAGCATATTCCCTGGAACTTTCACAGGGCTAAACCTCTAGGGTCATGGTGTTCCTTGCTTCTACTGGGACATTTATTGGCCATAATATTGTCTAAAGTTTCTTACATCCAAGAGGAAATAGTATCTTTCCTGACCATTAGGTATTACTTGTATGTGCTACAACCCTAGAATTGAGGACAGCAAAGAAAAATGCTATCCTTTGTCCCTGCTTTTTGATGGGCTTTCTGGGAGAAAAATACTATCAGCATGGCCCTGTGCTCCTGAAAGATTGTTGGACCCTTAAACGGCTCTCTCCACTATTATTCAACTTGTGAGTAGAAAGTTGAAAAAAAATCAAGAGAAAATTCAACAAAAGCATTTCTGGAACACAGGTAAAAGAAAGGAGAAGGCATCAACTTGCATTCTATAAAAATCCCCAAATCTATAGCTTGTTTTGATTCCAAATAATGAAAGGCAAGAATGGAATGTGACAATGGGCAAATCAAAACACTTCTCTTTTATCTCTTTGGCTTCTATCACTGGCTTCAACTTGACTGTGTGGCTAAAGTATACTGCTCCACTGGAACCTAATAAAAGAATTTTATTTTATGGATGACAGAGGAAAGAGTTCTTACCACCTTGTCTCTGCAGTATTCAAAAGCCATTAATCTAGTTGGTCTCCAAGAAAAGAATAATGTTTAACTCATGAGTAAACAGTTCTGTAACAGCAATACTAACATCCTATAATTTTAATTTTAAAAAAAGCAGTACCCTTTAGAGTTCTCAGAATACAGGCCATGAAAACTCCTGTTTTGCCCATAGTCCTCCCTCCTTGAAACCTCACTTCGTGCTTGAGTTTAATCACTGCACACTTTCCAAGGAGCTCTTGATGACTAATTTTCTGTTTCAATCATCCTTTCCCAATTCCTAAATTGGACTTTCCCCAAGCATCTGGTGAAGGCTATCTTTCCACTTTGCCACCATCTTCCATTTCTAATTCCATCCATTCATGCATCTTTACCTGGAAACCAAATCCTTGCGTTCCTAATGTGAGGCGTCATTCCAAAAGTGAGCACAGTGGCTCTTCAGGTTTAGCCCTGCGAACATTCCAGGGAAGATCCTTGGAGAAACTTGGGAGTTTAAACTTGATTGGGTGTTACTCAACTTCATTCATGGTTGAAAGATGCCCTATTCCCTTTAGGTGTACACACCTCCCTTCAGACACTTTGTGCCTCTTTGTTTTGTACTTCATGCCACTTCAGAAGTACACAACCCATCAACCTACAATTAAAATCAATCTGAAGGACCTCAAAACCAGCCCGTCTAGAAGTACAACCCTCAATCCTCCTGATTTCCTTATTTCTTGCCGTGGTCACTCAAGTTCAAATATTTGTAGCTGCATTCATCACCCCCTGCTCATCCAGAATTCAATCTCTTGCCATGCCCATTTGATTCCATACCCAACCCAATATCTTTCTCATTCATTTTCGGTATTCTCTTCCTGCCAACACATCTGTGTCTGCCTGCATTGTATCTGTTCACCAAGTTAAGTGCAGGGGAAAGCTTACAAAATACTAAGCTCTGTAATTATAAAATAATCCCTGGCTTCATGGAGTTTACAGTGTAGTGGAGCTAGCACAGAGGTAAATACAAATAAACAGTGGTGCTAGGGGAAAAAGCAATATCTAAGATACAGACATTTCTAGATATAGAAATGATCAACTCAACCCGAGAGGACAGGAGTCTGGATCAAGCCTCATACTGATTAGTAAAGTATAGCTGCTTAACTATTTTCTAAGTTGAACTTCCGTGTCTCTGTACTTCAATGTGTCACACGTACTATTTCACACGTGGTCGTGTTGAGTAACATTCATAAGCAGACTGGATAGCCTGGGAGAAGGGGAAGAATAGGAGATGACAGGACTAGGGATCACTGGAGTAGCATAACAGGGAAGAGCTAGGATACAAATTAAGACAACATGGTTTGGTTCAGGAAAGAATGGTAAACAGTTGAACAGAGACTAGCAAAAAGGAAGAGGTGTCCACATCCTTTAGGGACAAAGGAGACTTGAGAGATGTGACAGGAAAGGAGTCTGAGTCTGGTAGGTAAATGGGTAGATAACAAGTCAGTTCTAGAAAAGCTAGTAAGGGTAAGAGATGGAGGAGGGGGGACAAAGAAAGGAGGGGTTAGAGAATGGAAAGGAGAGGGGCAGCAAAGGGGCGAGGAAGAGGAGAGAGGGGACCATCCTGCAGGAGAAGTGTCATAAGTATCCTAAGACCACATGATTCCTGGCAACAAGGACAATGGAGGCCATTTTTATTCCATGTCATAGTGACACAGACACCACTCTTTACACTCCTAGGCCATTCATGATCATGTGCTTTCTGCAGCCAATTAATCTAAATAGAAAGACACTGCAGCCAAATAACATAACAGATCTGTGATCTCAGTGCCTTGTGTCTTCCTGGCATTTCCTTTCTCCACTATTTCTCTAGAATTGAACTTAAAGAGCTTAGTTAAAGAGCCTGAACCAACTTTCAGGCAAGAATTTTAAACATATTGATGGGCTGGAAAGATGGCTCTTAGGTAAGGGCACCTGCTGCCAAGCCTGATGACTGGGAATTTGGTCTCCAGGCCACACAATGGTAGAAGGAATGAACCAACACTGCGATTACAGGTGTCTGCATTACCTAGACTGAAATAATCACTTTATCGAAGTTTTGTGGCAATGATTATTTTGGCCATGATGATGATACATGATTACAGCTGTAAAAAGAAGAATAAGAAGAGATGGAAGAAGGAAAAATGAGCATATACCATTTCAATACCATTTAGAAAAAGATTTTTACACACTGAGAAAACAGCACAACCTAGAACAGCACCAAAGCATCAACCACATCGACGTGAGACTTGCAAAATGATTATCCTAAGTGTCCCACAGTACTTAAATACAGAGCATGTATTTAAAGCCCACAGCAGTAATTGCTGCAAATTTGAGCTGAAAGTACAGTACATACACTACGTATTTATAAGAACACAGAACCTGAAGAAAAGCCTCTTGCTGGCATTCTCCGCAATTCCATGACACATAATGAACTCATTCTATTTTCTCGAGTAATTTGTCTTCTCATTATTTTCTTAACGTGTGCTGTGTAAGGCTCATCCTTGGCATCTTCATTCTTCTTACTCTATACTTTATTAGAAGCAACCCACATGCTAGCTCTAAGTGGGCTCCATGCAGATGGCTCCTTGATGTTAGAACAGCTCTAATTATCTGTGTGTTCATGTTCATATTTTCAGCTAATGCCTGAGTACTCTTTACCTTGATGTCTTACTAGTAAACCAATATGCTTATGATGCAATGTATTGATTTATAGGATAAAATGTTCTGGCATGTAATCCTTCTACCTTTTGACATCTTACCTTCTTGGAGCTGGGTTCCTTCCGACCACAGATCCCACTGTGTTGTGGAATAATCTTTTTGCACACAGTGAAGATGTGTCACTTGCTTTGGTTTAATAAAAAAAAGCTAAATGGCCAATAGCTGGGTAGGACTTGGGGGGCAGAGAGAATGCTGGGAAGAACTAAAAGGTGGAGTTGCCAGCCAGAGGCCAAGGAAGTAGAATGTGTAGGAGGAGATTTAACAGCCACAAACCACGTGGCAGGTTGTAGATTGATAGAAATGGGTTAATTTGTTATAAGAACTAGTTAGAAACAAGCCTAACCTATAGGCCAAGCTTTCATAATTAATAAGAAGTCTCTGTGTCATTATTTGAGATCCAGCTGGCGGGACAGAGGAAGACTCACCATACCACTACACTTCTGTGATTATTGCAACTCTTCCAAAAACTGCCCATCCTTCTTGCTACTGCGCAAATGGCATTCTTTCCTCAATCTGCTGGTGATCAGCTGGTGTGGTGATGCACACCTGAAACCCTAGCACTCAGTCGACTAAGATCAGATGTCTGAGAGGGCCAGAGCAGGCTGGGTGGCCGATCTAGGCCCTGTCTCAAAAACAAACAAGGAAACAAACCACCTGCCATGGAAGTTTCTTTTTAACACCACACTAGTAGTATGAATGACAGCTTTCCCAAACCAACGTTTGAACCTCAATTTCCTGGCTCTTTCACCACCCTCTATCTTGTAAGACTGACTTCTCAATGATGTTTAAAGCATTCTCTGTATCTCTGGCTACCATTACTAGAACCTTTCTCAGTTTCTTGCACTGGCATCTCCTCTGGAAGGGCTCGTCCTGGAGAAGGACTGAGAGCTCCTCTTTAACTATTATTTTGATCTCAGCAATACTTTATGATTCCTCTTAAACCAAATATAACATATGTGCTATTACTTTTCAAATTTACATCTCTAGCCATAAATCTCTTCAGATGCTCAAGTTCCTATATTCGGGCACCCTTCTGACATCTCCACTTAACAAGCAAGTTTGCTAAAATAAACATGACTGAAACAGAAATAAGGATTCAGCTCCCCTAAGCCCACTCCTCTTCAACATGTTTACTTATATATAGTGAGCTAAACCTGGAAGACACTCTGAAGTTACTCATGAGGCTGTTTTGCTAAGTTATAACCTGTTGTCTCTGGGTAATGAGAAAGGATTACATTTATTGGTTAATGTATGGTAGCTGAAGCCATGCAGTTCATTCTGGCTAATTTGTTTTGAGGAGAAATGATATATTCACCATCAAGCCAAACATATGATTTTTTTCCCAATAAGAAAATCTGGGGCCTGAAGAGATGGCTATTACTGTAAGAGATGGCTCTTAACTGTAAGAGCACTTGCTGCTCTTCCAGAGGAGCTGGGTTCAGTTCCTAGAACTCACATTAAGTGACTCACAACCACCTATTACTCCAGTTCCAAGGGGTCTGATAACCTCCTCTGGCTTTCTTGACCACTGAGCAAAAACTGGTGGATATACACAGACTTAGAAACACACCAACATATACATAAATATTCTTTAAAGACGAGTAGCCTCTAAAATTTCTTTAACATTGTAGTTCAATCAATGTTCCAATCAGTGACTTCCCTATCAGCTCAGATCTCAAAGTGAGGAAAATAATAAACAAAGAAAAGCCACCAGCCAACACACAAGGAACATGGGATGGCAGTGAGGAATAGCTCCTCTGTTTTAAGCTTCTTAAATTTGAGAATACTCTCTTGCCTTATCACCACCACCCAGACCATTTACTAATAATGATATTCTCAAGAACTCACTCCTCATACCTAACACTCAACTCCATTTTTTATCAAGGTCATTTTTTTTAAAGATTTTATTTATTTATTTATTATGTATACAGTATTCCTAGTATTCTGTCTGAATGTATGCCTGCAGGCCAGAAGAGGACACCAGATCTCATTACAGATGGTTGTGA
>LOJH01014834.1:0-18520 GCA_001685095.1 Ellobius talpinus
ATGAAACTTTAATAACAGAGCCCCTTTTGTTTCCGAGCATATGGGATATTTCATACATACTGAAGACATTAGCCGTCTATATTTTTAAGGGCTCAGGCGAAAGGATGAATAAATACAGCCCATGTTCTACTCAACAAACACACATGCAGAGTGCTGACTTCTGGGGCATTTCAAACCCCAAAGAAACAGCCCCAGTGACACCAGACACTTCAGAATAAACATGTTTCCAAGCTTTTGGGCTTGCCTGGCCCCCTCTTGGAGCCACCTGAAGCCTTGGGGCACCTTTTCCCTGCATCATCTACCCTTGTGCCTCCATACCTTCTATTCTATAGGGGGAGGCGAGTCTCTGGAATCCAGCCCCATCCTACCCCCTTTCCCAAGACCCCCAGCCCCCAACCAGATCTCAAGTGTCAGAGTTCCAAAAGAATTTGGAAATCTCTGCCTTCCTCACTGTACAAACCAGGACCAAGGCCCAGAAATGGGCAGGGACTTGCCTGGGGTCACACAGCAAAGACATCAGGATCCTGGGCCAAGGGGCAGTGTTGCTTCCTTCAACAGGCGGGATGCCCTAGCTCCTCACCTCAGGGATAAAGGTGGGGAGACCCCAGGACCTGGAGGCAGGGCCAGCAGCGTGTGTACTGGGAGTGTGTCCGCCTCTTTTTCCCACTGGAACGCAGCTCTGAGCACTGCCCCCCAATTCTGGGCACCCATCCAAGGGCACCGTCAGCAACGCTAGGAACAGGGCCCGCCCCAGGAAATCCCCTTCAGGCCAGCAGATCCCAACAGGCCTGGAGGCTTCAGGTGCAAGAAAGTTTCCCTCCGTGGAAGCTCAGCTCCCACTCCTCACGGACCTTCTTTCTGTTCTCCAGAAAGAGAAACGGACCCAGAGAGGGGCAGGCCTTGAAGGAGGTAAAGCAAGATGGTGGCCAGAAAACAGAAGCTTGACTTCTGGAGCCTGTGTTTGCTGCACGATCGTGTGATTGAATAGGCCTTCAGCCCCCTTTAGGCAAACCCTTGCACAGTGCCACAGGGAGCCCCCAGTGTCAGTTGCCTCTATCTCTGTTGGAGCCCATACTCTTCTTGCCAGCCATCTACTCAGTTAGCAGAGGGCACGACACTAAGAGCCCATAGTGAACACACATAGTTATGAGGTTGCCTGAATCCTTCAGTGGGCTCCAACCATAGCCACACCTCTGCAGCAGTCATATACACTCAGTACGAGAGGGGTCTCAGCCTCCATTTGCTCCAAGACCCTCAAAGACAAGTTTTGCAGTAGACTCCACTATCCATCTCTGTTGGTAATCACTCAAGCTCAGGGATTCTGCGCCTTCCCTGGGTCACATGGGTGGTCAGTGCAAGCCTGGGTCTTGAACCAGAGTCTCTTGACTCCAGACCTGACTACTGTGACCCTGATGTCACTTGCTCATCGCTTATCCCCAGCTCTAGTCCTGGAACTGCAGAACCATCAACGCACTAATGAGAATCTATTTAATAAAGTCTGTTGCGGACCTGCCTGCCTAACCCGTGGTTAGGGAGCACCCCTAAGATGTCTGTGGGAAAATGGCACTGGCCTGAGAGCAAAAGATAGGACCTTTTAGCCTCATTCTGCCATCTATGACCTGCAAGGGTCCCTCTGAGGACATGTTCTTTTTCTCATGGACAAAGCAGACGGAGCCACCTCACTGAGTGACAAAGATGACATGATACAGGATGAGAGGGACTCTCGCCTACATGGTGGTTTCCCTCTCTGGAATTTCATGCTGAGCCTGGATCCTGGCATTAAGTTCTGTCTGGATTCCAACAGGTCCTAACTGGTCTCTCTGCACCTGGGAGGTCCTACTGTAACCTTCAGCCATCACAGAGGCAGTGTGCTGAAGGAGCCGGTCCACCTCTGCACCCCAGCAGTGAGCAGACAGCAGCTCCCATCACCCAGATGGACGGATGCACCGGGGGAGGCACAAGTGAGATTCCATGCGGTTTTCTCCTTCTTTCCCACTCTGACCCTACACCCCGTGCTGGCTGCGCCTTTGGTCTCCAGGATGCTAACCATCCCACTATCCCTTCCACTTCTGTTGACAGCTTTCTGGTAAGAGGCGTACACAAACTCTGGCCACAGGCACAGAACTCTGTTGGAGGTCAGGGCCGTTTCGAAGGAGGTTTCTTGTGAGTCCTGTGCTGTGTTCTGCATTAGGATATTTTCTAGGTGAGGAGCAATTGTCTTGATTATAGTCATTTCACACCATAATAATAATCCTGCCAAGAGCAGAGCACCGACTGCTGGCACTGTGGGAAGCGTTTTGTAAGACTGTCCCCTTCCTGGCAATTGTTTGAAGCAAGCCTAATGGCCCCAGCTTGTCCCTTTTAGGGCAAGCACACAAGCATGGCCAGCAGCTTCAGCTCTTCACTGTTACACCAACTGACTTGAGGGTCAGCTTCCTCTGGCTCCTCTGCCGTGCAAACCCCTGGGGAGGGAGGTGTGGCCTCAGACTTTTCTTTTCCTAGGCAGCAGAAGTGAGCACAGGACTCTGATTTGAACTGGCATTGTGGGCACATGCCTAGCTCTCCACTCAACTTGTGTTGAGTAGCTCCTCAGGGGCAATGCAGAGTTCAGTCAGTGTGGCCCGTGCAGAACGCATTCTTGGGGCCTAGCTCACCCAGAGGGCTGTGACCTTCACATCACAGGCATGATGCCGCTACTGATGAGCATGCGTTAGCTTACCTGCTGTTTCTTTCTGTCTTTTTCAACACTTTAAAAAAAAGATTTATTTTATGTCTATGAGTGCTCTATCTGCATGTACAACTTTATGTCCGAAAAGAGCATCTGATCCCACCATAGATGGTTGTGAGCCACCATGTGGTTGCTGGGAATAGAACTCAGGACCTCTGGAAGAACAGGCAGTGCTCTTTAACCACTGAGCCATCTCTCCAGACCCACCTGCTGTTTCTTATCCAAGCCTGTTCATCTTTCCTTAGGCCACCTGGCGATCCCTCACTAGGAGGTCACAGGCATGATGACAAACTCAATGGAGCACCCAATTTGCATGGTACACTGTGCCCAGAACTCCTGAGCGCAGATCTTGTTGGATGTGTTGGTAGAAGTGGAGAAAGGGGTGGGGATAGGATGGCCAGGAAAGTAGCCTTGAGCCATAGGCTCCTAACAAGGGTCCCCAGCGGGGAGTCTGAGCAACAGGAAGCTCCAGAGACCACTGACCCCACTAAACTTGGCAAAAAAAACCACTGGAAGACAGCAGGACTTATCTTGATTTCTCAAAGAAGACATAGTCTTCTATGACCTCACTGTCAAAGCTTTGCAAACACCATCTTAACCGTCAAGCTCCACTAGCAGGGTTCAGGGTGTGACTAGAGACAAGGAGAATCCCATTTGCACTGGTTTGTGGGCACGATCCACAAGCCAACTTCCATTTCCCTCCAGCTTCTATACCCTTACCCGGCTTGGGCATGGGGTAGACCTTACCGGGTCTTTATTCTTCGCCCAGGGGCTCTGCACATCTCATCTCCCCAGAGACCTCAAGAAAGCACGAGAGCTGTGAGAGGAGCCAGGCACCCTCACCCCCACAGAACGGCCTGCTCCGGGGCCCCTCTGACACATGAGCTGTCCTGATCGCATCACAGCAATGGAGTTGCTTTGGAGGTAAATTCCATCCAGATGTTTGGAAGGTGGGGTGACTTCCTGAGCAGAGTGGGGTGGTGTATGCTGATATGTGGGGGCGACGCAGCCAGCTCGCCAGTACCCAGGAAGCCCAAGGGAGCACACTGCATTCTGCAAAAGCCAAAGGAGGGATTTCAAGGCTAGGTTCTCTGTGTCTAACCTTGGTGGGCAGAGGAAACTGGGGCCCAGAGAGGCGAGGGACTGATCCAGGTGACTGGTGGATTTGGTGGGTCAGGACCCCAGATCTCTCTGGCAGGAGCTCTTATGTCTGGGGAATTTTAGATGGAAGCTGGCTGAGGAGCCTCCTCCTCCCTGCAAAGTCCCCGAGGAGCCTTGGATTAGGAGGGCAGGAGTTGGGGTCAGGAAGTGAAGACTCTGTGGTTAGGGGAGCTCTAATGACCTCCAGCTTGAACCTCCAAACCAGAGAATGCTCTGCATTCCGATTGCAGGGGTTATGAGGATAGCATGAAGGAGCAGGCTGCAGGGGTAAGACTGCAAGTGCCATGTCCTCTCTCTTTATCCCCGCCTTGGCTAGTTAAGGGGAGCCTGTGGCCTAGGCCTCTTTCTTCAGAGGACTCTCTACGTGTCTCTCCTTGGACTTCCGCTGGGCCACACACCTTCCTGACTCCTTTGGGCTGACTTACTGGAAGACAGGAAGAAGCCAGTCAGCTTGGGGGGAGCATGAGAACTTGGAGAGAATGAAAGGAAACAAGGGGGAGTGGGTGAGGGGAAATCGAGAAGGGAATTTTTTGCCTCCTGCCTCATGTTTTGGCTGCCTTAGTGTGAACATGTCTAGGCGCCTTATCGTGAAGGCCTGCACAGCCTGCACAAGAAAGAAAATAGTGTCTGCAGCAGGGAAAAAAATACATCTTGATTAAACATCCCTTTGGAATGGCACTGGGGGTCTCTTATCAGCAGGCAGCTGGGCCCCACATACCTCTGTCTGCCTGCCTGTCCCAAGGCTCCCACCCTCACTCTGCCCCACCCCCAGCCCCTACATCATGTCTCCCCAGCAAGCCGCCTGTGTAGAGACTGTCAGCAAAGCCGAGACTCACCTTCTCGTCCTGCCACTGTCCTTGACGCTATATGACCCAGGCCAAATTCTTTCCTCTGTCTGGGTCTCAGTTTTTCTTCATTAAAAGTCAGGAAGGGAGGGCTGGAGCAGATGTTGTCTAGAGACCCTTCCAGCATTAACACTTTGCGACTCTGACATTTTTGTAGTTTGTCATTCTGTGTGTTTCTGAAGTTTTCCAGCCTCCACCCTAATCCCGATGGACTAAATGTCTACAATCTAACACTTTCAAGTCCTATCTTTCCCACAAGACCCTTGTAGCACTTTTTTAAAGCTCTGGTGAAGCCCTGAGCTGGTGAGACTCACCAGAGGGTCCTTCTGGGCTCCTATGAGAATTCCTGCGACAGCAAAAGGCCAGCAACACTTTTTAAAGCACAAGTATGTTTTTCTCAAGATTATTTTTCCCATGAAAATCCATATAGAAAGTAAGCAATTGAAACAGTGTCTGCTCTGCCTAGCCCCTCATTACATTCTGTCTTCTGGGCCCCTGACTCTCCTCGATAGCCTCCAGGGACCCACTGATGTCTCTTGAAGTCTTCGGGCGCAGTGGACAGAAACAAGGCCAGAAGGCATCTACAAACAGGATGGTACCTTTTTCTCTGAGCTGTGATGCAGTCACCCGAGGGCTGAGCTCGCCAGCCCTCCCCCCAAAGTTGCTGAGGAATCAGTAGGAAAATCTCCAGGGACATCCTTCGAGGGTAGGGCTGCGATAGCAATGAACTTCAAACTCCACGTAGCTGGAAGGGAGGCTTGGGAAGGTGCCTAATACAATGCAATGATAAACGTTTGAGACATGGATAAGCTAATTACCCTGTCTGATCCTATCCACCCACTGAAATGTTGTCCTTTACCTTATAAATACGTGTAATTATTGTGTCAATTAAAGGGGGAAAATAACAAAGTACTCCGCAATCTTAAGAGCGCCATGGTGGTGTTTACGGAGAGCTTGGAGACTGTAAATATGAGACCAAGGAGGGTCTCTACTGGCCATCTGTCAAATTCTTCCTCACACAATTAGGAAAACACGGGCTGGAGGTGAGAGCAGAGTGCTTGGCCAAGGTCAGGGGCAGAAACAGAGTCAGGGCAAGAGCTGTCTGTCAGAAAAGCCTATCCACAGGTGGGGGAGGGGCTGGCTAACATTTAGGAATTCCAGACACACAATTTGGAGGTTAAATATGACCCTCTTGAGATATTTAGAGTCTCGGCTCTCCCTGCCCAGGCCCTTAGCCCTGAGACACAGGAGTGAGGAGAAAGCCCCCTTTATGTGGCAGCTAGGCCCTGCTCTGAGCCATGATAAACACCTTTCTGTCCTTGTTCCCCCAGCACTGCCAGCCAACCGTCTGCTGCAGGCCGCAAGTCTCAGCCTGTGCACAGGACTCCACAGAGCACCTCTGTCTTCCAGATGCCTGAGTGGCACATGTGTGACGGTGTGCATGATGGTGAAAGGCCAGGCTAGAAGCAGCAGAGGCAGGTTCCGCCTCGCTTCTGACTTGAGAAACAACTCCCCATCCTGTCAAGGCTGGAGCTCCCTGCCTTCCTCTCCTGCCACCTATGTAGCCCCAAGTCACCGTTCACTAGTCACCCTGCCTGCTTTCTCTCTGAACTCAGACACTGCAGAGGACGTTTTCCGATCCCTGAATTCCAAGCAGCACTAACTAGTTAGAACTGACCCGTTCAGAGAGATCAGCCAGGACACTCGGAGAACAGTAAAAAGATGCAGCAAAGAGAAACCAGGGACTGAACAACCACTGAGCCCAGGATGCCACGGCTCTGCCTGCAATTGCCACAGCCTGAGCATCACAAGAAAGGCAGCTCCCAACCTGGCATGGCTCTTCTAGAAGCACACCCACCTCTTCCTGCTCCCCACATTGCACACTGCGGTGCTGCTCCAGGCAATGCCCCGACCCCCATCCCAAGACCAAACTATAAAGACAGCTCAAAGAACTGAGTCTCTTCAGACCCTAGCAGGCCTCCAGGCCAGATGGCGACTAAGGACAGTTGGTACTGGGGTTGAAGGCATACAGCACTCTACTGTAGACTGATGAGTCTACAGTAAGTGACTTTACACAGTCCAAGAAGAGCTTTCAAACAGTAAAGTCGCCCCATGCTAAGAGAAGCCTCGGGAGACGGTGAGCTCCATTGCTAGAGATAGACCCCCCAACCCCAAAGGGTACACAGGGGGGCGTGGAGATGTTCAAGGAGACAGTCTCAAAGGTCTTTTCTGTCTTGGGAGACTGTGTGGGGGACAAATGTTTAACACATATGCTTTCGAACTGGACACTCAGACATAAGCCCTCTGTCCTCCGAAAGCTGGGTCAAGCCATCTTCCCCGAGGCTGTCCTCTGTCCACATGCCAGCCGACCTCTGGAGCCAGCACCAGTGTTGCCTTGTCCCCCACATGCCTTTCAGAAATTCCCCAGCTAGAACGCTCTTTCCTGCATTTCCTCATTAGCTGCACACAGTGGGCTAACACAACCTTGACTCAGAACGAGCTTCCTCAAAATTCTTTTCGATAGCATAGAAACAGCACAAGGAAACATCTAACTTCTCAGCCGTGGGAAAGTTGTTCCTTTAAACGCCGTATTAAACCGGGGCTGGAGAGATGGCTCAGTGCTTTAGAGCATGCGCTGCTCTTCCAGAGGATGCTGGTTTGATTCCCACATGGTAGTCTATAACCATCTCTAACTCCAGTTCCAAGAGATCCAACACCCTCTGCTGACTTCTGCAGGCACCAGGCACACATATGGCGCACATACACATATGCAAGCAGAACACTCATACACATAAAACAAATAAATCTGAAAAAAATAATTTTTAAAACTTTATTGCATTCACTGAGGGTAGGGTCGCCAGATTTAGCAAGTGAAAAGGCAGCTGCCCCATTAACTCTGACCTGAGACAAATCAGTGTATGTATGATTATGCATTATACAATAAAATTATTTGTTATTGGGCTTGGAGTATAGTTCAGTGGTAGAATGACTTGCCTAGAAGGTAAGAGGCCCGGGTAAAGTTTGATCTCCAGTGCCACCAACAATGAAAATTAATCATTATCTATTAAGGATGGGGCCTTGTCTCCAGCAATGGTGCTCACCATCTCCGAAGGTTTCTCCTTGCATGGTTAATAAAAAAATAATCATGTTCTACTATCCTTGTTTACATACCTGTCTTACATTATACCTGCCAGGTGGAATGGAAAGGATTCTTGTTCTTTAACAGCCCTCCTATGTATTGATCTCCCTGTTTTAAATCGGAGGAATCTCGGCCACTGAAAGTCACAATTAACAACATTGTCCCGTTTTTATTATAATTTACCTATATTGTTGCTAGGTACTGGGAGCCTAGAGTCTTCCACTGACAGCAGCAATGTAACAATTCCTTTTGACAGAAGTGTATTCAAGGTGTTTTAAATAACTCAATCTAAAGGGAAACGTTACATAAGGAACCTCACAGGCTAAACAAGGATAAAGCAAAGCAGAACGATGCAGCCCAAGAGACCAGGGCTTGGGCTCGTCTGCAAAGGTGCTTCTATTGTTTGCTCCTCGGGGAGGCAGGAGCCCTGATCCTCTGGCTCCACTGAACACTCAGCCTACAGGTCTGGGAAGCCTGCAGGAAGTACCAGAGCCTGCACTCTGTGATTGCAGGGGCTAGGTCGCAGCCTACTCTCCATCACCAAGTCCCTGGCGCCCCTGTACACAAAACAGCCCTCCCTGGCCAGCTTGGCTTCAGAGACTGTTTTTTTTTTGGGGGGGGGAGGCAACTGCCAGGCCCTTTGCACACTGTTTCCAAGTCAAATCCAAACCTTTTCAGTTTTGCCAGGAAACCACCCCGCCCCATCCCCTTTCTACTCTGGCTGCCTCCAAAAGTCGGGGCTGCAGGCTTCCAGATGCTGCCCCCACCTACCAGGCCCCTTCCGGCCCAGACAGAGCCTCCCCCCCCACCCCTGCCTGGCACCTTCTCCTTATCCTCCCTGACCCCCTCCAAGCCTGGGACTCTGAGCAGAGAGCTGTGGAATTAGAGGCAGGAGGTAGGGGTAGGGCCAGAGTAGGGGTTAATTTTCCTTTGCACCAAAGGCCCCTGTGAGTCCTCAGGCCATGCCAGTGAGGAGGCAGTTAGACCGCTTTTTCTCAGAAACCCCTTCACCACACCTTGGTCGTCCTCATCGGTCGCCAGCTGTTCTTTTGTGAGTCTCTTCACACACCAGACACTTGGGCAGTATATCTCACGATCTCCATATTTCTCCATGACAGAAATGCTCAAGGTGGTGAATATAATTTAAAAAAAAAGTTTGGGGCCGATTTACTGCACTAATTATTTTCCCTACACCATCTAGCTATATACAAGGGACAGAACTGAGGGTTTGGACCTAGGTAGGGTGACCGTCAACATCCATAGAGGACCACCACCCTCAGCTACAGGGCAATCATGCTCAGAGTTACAGGAAGTGATGCAAGGAAACTGGGAGGCTGAAGATAACAAAAGCTGCCCGACTCCTACGATACTGGCTGTTTTGTGCTCTTCCCATTCAAATTGGGGCCTGGGACAGCTCCTTGCCCTTCCCGGACTCCACTTCCCATTCTAGGCCTTCCAATTCAGTCACAGACCCGCAGTTGTAGCTGGGGTGGCTCCTGGAGAAGACATTGGGGCAAAAGGCCTGGGGACCATCTCGAGCTGCAAACCCCTCTTGACCCTAGGCAAAATGTGTCTCCCCCAGGCGGAGGCAGGCTCAGCCCAGACATCAAAGAGCCTGCGCGGCTGGCGCTTTGAAGAGAGCCTTGAAGAGTAATAGGAAACATGAGGATGACACTGTGACCCAGCCCAAAGCGCAAGACTTGGAAAAATGAAACGAAGGAACTTCTGGCAGCCCTCCGTGTGGGCTTTGGCTGAACTCAGCCCCTCGCAGCTGCTGGCAGTCTGTCCTCTCTCCCTGGTTGTGGGTCCTTGCATAGCCCAGGGGCAGGGACTTCTCCACGCAGCAGAGGATCTCTAGCGCTGGACTCCTCTCTTGTTGCTGCGGCAGGCATTACAGAGCTCAGAACTTGGTTTATCAGAATAAACCCACTTGAAAGTCCTTGAGCCCACTGAGACTCTATGGCTCATAACTTACGCTCCCTGCCAAAGGTATCAGCAGCAATGAACTAGCCCATGCAAGTGACAATCTGCTGATGTCTACTGAAGTCGATGCATGGGCCCCCTGGTCTGCAATAGCAGTTCTAGGAAGTTATCCGGCATATGGCCTGAACCATATGCTCAAAGATGGTCGCACCAGCAGGTTTCCATTGCAGGACCATTTGCGGAAGGAAAAAGACCAAAAATATTATCAATTCACTTGTTCCTTGCTTATGCTAAGGCAAGCACCCTACCACTGAGCTCCGCCCATCCATTTGACAAGCAGTAGCATATTATACACACCACTTTGTCTAATGAGTGCTTTTAGCGATTATTTCCAACCGGCACCTGCAGTCGGTGCCAGCGGTGTTGCCTTCATGCACTCGGTTGCACCGTTTGGGTTTATTTTCCTCTGACAGTGGTTATGCAATATGAATTTGTTAATGCCAGAAGCACATGAAAGCTTTTTATAGAAACATCATTCTCTCCTTTATAGAGGAGAAAGTCCAGAGGTCAGCCTGGCTTTATGGCCTTGCGAGCACCACCCTACCTCTCCTTTCCCTGCCTGCACCCCAGTTTAGCACAGCTGTCATGTGGCTCCCCAGCATGGTCAGCAGAAAACCCCCTCCTTCCATCCAGACTCCACAGCTGTTTTGGGGGTTAGAAACACCTTTTTTTTTTCTTTTTAGTTTTTCAAGAGAGGATTTCTCTGTGTAACAGCCATAGTTGTCCTGGAACTTGCTCTGCTGATCAGGCTGGCCTCAAACTCACAGAGATCTGCCTGCCTCTGCCTCCCAAGTGCTGCAATTAAAGGCATATACCACCACAGTCCACTTAGAAACATCTTAAGGCCTACTTGTTTCCATAGCCATGACAGAGATGCCTTCCTTACCTACACTCAAGCCTTTCTTCCACCCCGACCAGGAGAGGCATCCCCCAGCCTCAGGAGCTGGAGGGCTGCAGGAGTCCAGGACACTGAACATGTTATAAACCTGGCATGTGGAGTCAGAAATCCACTAAGGGGCCTTTCACAGCACAGCATCTAGGATGTTCCTAAGATAGTGATATGGGAGGTAGCCAGGCTGGCTCCAGAGAGAGATTGAGGCTTGTCCTTCTACCCTAAACTTCACCCCAGGGTTTGGAGCCACCTTGTTAGCTCCGGGAGTCTTTGTGGACGGAGTGGGAAAGGGTAGCTGAAACAGGTCTAACACCCCCAACAAGGTAGGACTTCTCAAGAGTCAAAGGAAATGCTAGATTTGGGTCCCGGTGGAGCTCCAACCTTTTCTTTCAAAGGTTGAAAAGCATAATTCCAATATCTTGTCCCAGGTTACCCAGAAGCTCAGAAGAGACCCTGCTGTAACTAGAACTTTGACCCTGTTCTCGGAGGCCTTGTTGCAGGTGGTGAGGAGGCATTAGCATCACGTCATTTGCTGTATGATTCTGGGCTAATCTACTTCACTTCTCAGAGCATGTGGGAGCTTAGGTCTATAAACATCCCATCCTTCCTGATAATGATGCTGACCCATGCTGTATTTCAGCAAGGCAGTAAAAAGAAAAAGAAAAGAAAATATCTGATTCTTGCAGTTTAGAGTTGCATGCTTAGTAGCAGGCTGCTAGTCTAGTGTCCTTGAGGTTCCTCTCTCATAATTGTCTGTTACCTTCCCAGCATCCATTGCCTATGTCCATCTCTTTACTTAACCAGCCACCATCCTCCCACTCACTCAGCTTCCCACTCGTTTATTCACCCATCTGCCCACATCCATCTATGCATGAACTGACCCTTTGCTCGTCAAGTATTGTTGGGTTCTTATCACTCTCCAAGGCCTGAGGATACTCTGGGGAAGACAACAGGCACATCTCTTCCCTCCTCAGAACTTTTAACCACAAGGGACACAAATCAATCTAAGCATACCCCAGCTCGGAGTATAGTCTAGTTGAGGCATAGGAAGCCCAACTGTGGAAGGGCTGTTGAGGAGGGGGCCTGTGTCTCTGCAGAAGGAGAATGCATGGCGGAAGGCTGGTCAAAGCAGGCTATCATGGATTGGACACTTTAAGGTAGAGATTCAGGATGCTTCTGCCATAATCATCTACTGGTTCCTGGGGTCGGCCTCTGTGCTTTGGGGGTTTACGTGAGTACATCACAATACTGAACTCTCAGGCTCCACCCCACGAAGAAGACACCTGGTAATGATGGGGTTTCCTGCCTCCCATATCATTTTCCAGCCCACAGTCCCCTCAGCCCACCATTTCCAAAGGCAGTCTTGCCTAAACTCACCTTGGCAGACCTGCAGCGCTGGCCAGCAGCCATCACACATGCCAGGGACTGTGTTGCTGATGCGCGCAGAAGACCTTTAGGGTGGCATAGCCACTGGAGCGCTCATGGCTCCTCCTTCCATGTGGGCTGGTTTATGATGCCAAAGAGACCTTTGCCCGGCTTAGAGCCTCTGGGGCCACTGACAGAGTCTAATGAGCTCCCAGACCTGGGGACATGGAACCAGACTGACTTGCTGGAACCTCTTTGGAGAAGGCAGGGCTGTGGGGATGCCCTGTCCCTTAGTTGGTGCCAGAATTCGCCAGGCATTTTTTGGCCTCACTACACAAAGACACACAGACAGACATGTAGAGAGATAAAGAGAGACACAGAGAGAGGCAGACACGCAGAGAAACAGTGACAGAGAGACACACAGAGAGAGAGAGAGAGTGAGACAGAGAAACCAAAGAACAAAGCATCACCCAGAGTTATCACATACGGCTGAGGATATAGCACAGCAGTAACGTGCCCAGCAGTTTTGAAGACTTAGGTTCAACTTCCAGGAAACCCAACTGAAAATAAAATTCAGGACTGGGGATGTGGCTTAGTAGATAGAGTGATTGTTTAGAATGTTCAGAGTCCTCAGCACCACATAAACCAGATGTAATGCCTCACATCCATAACCCCAGCATTTGAGAGACAGAAAAATCAGGCATTCAAGGTCATCCTTGGCTACCTAGTAAGTGCAAGGTCAACTGAGCTCTATGAGACTCTTTCTCAAAATAAATCAAATAAGCAAACCAACAACAACAAAACGCAAAACCAAAACAGCAATGAAACGACCGTATGGCATAATTTACTGCCAGCAGGCCAGTACAAATTCTTATATTCAGGTTTACACGTGTAAATAGTTAGCTGTGCATAAAAAATGAGTTCATCGTTGCTGCCTATCCTGTAAACTTCCTGCCTACTCCAGAGTATGCTGTGAACGTCTGCTGGTGTACGAGATGCAAATCTACACCAGCTCAGGGCTTTCCTTGTGTGCGTGTGTGCCTGTGCCTTCAAGCCATGCTGATCTAGATAGACAACACCGACCCTGAGCATGTGTCTTTGAACATACCTGCTTTGCTTCCTTAGGGTAGATCCCATGAAGCAAAACTGCCAAACCCAGCCAGCCGAGCTCATGGGTGCAGCCCTCCATTCTCAGCTCTGTTGCTTCTCAGTTCAGTGCCCACCATGTCCCAGCCCCACTGCTGGAGGAGGGTGGCTGAGGCGGCAAAAACCTACCTGGGGGCCCAGAAATACATACCTCCCACTGTTCTATAGGAACCCACAGGGTTCCTGGGGACTGAAGACACTATGAGTCATTTTGGTTTATACTTTCTATTTGGGGACCTGGGGAGCCAATATCGCTGTGCCCTTCTGTTCACACAGCCTGAATGACAGGGGTTCCTTGACAAACTGGCCTGATCTTCAGGGACTGTACAAGCATTTAAGGACTATGGTGGGCACAAGGCAAAAATGTTCATATCACAAATATAAGCACAGGCTTATGCAGGGACAGGCCAGCTTTCTGCTGTAGAGCCAGGAAGATTTGGCCAAGGTGAGAGCAAGCCGGCTTAGCCTAAGTTAAAGGGACCAAGGAAGATGGGATGTCCCTCTTTGGGGAGATGGATGGAGACAAAGCAGCATGAGTTGTGCCACGGAGAGGACTTGGACTGGGAGATGATGGTTCGAAGCTCTTTGGAACTCAAGAATCCAAAGAACCGCGCAGAGCCAGTGCCTCCATGATGGCATTTGCCTGCCCACACTCTCCTTTATCTGCACACAAATCAACCATTGTCAGCAGCTTCTCTGCCCTACATATGCGCACACGCGCACACATGCATTTCCATTGCCTCACTGCGCACGTCACTGCACTCAGACAGCACCATGAGAATAACACTTCGAGTGGCACATTCCTTGATTTATCGTGCACTAGCTGAGTGCCGACCTTTTCTGGGCTTTGTTTACTCCTCCCATTGTTGGCTCCTTTGCACAAAGGGGGTGAACTCGTTTGGCTAAGGTCACAGAGGTATGGAACAAGGGCACCCCACCCTATATACACACCGCCTCTCGCCCACTCAGACACACCCTGTCCCCTTGGTCTCCTTACTTGGCTCCTTCCTATCCCATTCAGGCTGAGTACTTACCACACACCGCCCCTCATGCCTCACCCGGCCCTTGGTACACAACTGAACAGACCTGACTTGTCCACATCTAGGCAGTTGGAGACCCAGTAAATCCAGGCTATAAACCTCCTTAGTTTCTTGTGTAGACACAGTTTGTTTGTTTGTTTGTTTGTTTATTTCCCAGCTCGGAACTTAACTGGAATGAGGCAGAAGGCCACCACCACAGGCTGCTGAGTCCTTTCTCTTCCCGACTCTCTCTCCCCTGTCCTCCTTTACCCTCTCAGCCAACCTCGAGGACTTGTCTTCTGTGTGCCTGGCACTAGGCTTGGCACTAGGCTTGGCACTAGGCTGTGGAAAGGGTGGGAACCCAGTCTCCTGGTCCCAGGAACTCGATCCAATCGTAGGAGGTGCAGAAGGAAGGGGTTTGCTCAAGGTTACACAAGGACCAAGTTACAGAGCCAGACAAAACAGTGAAAGCACCTTCTGCCCAGGTCAGTGCTGTATCTGGGAGCTCAGCAGGAGAAATAGTGACCCAAGATGTCATCTGCTGCCCTCTAGATCCAGGCAGAGACACTGGAGGCTGAGTTCAATGCAGCCCTGACATTGGTCGAGGTTCTGAAGCCTCCACCACTTTCTATGCAGCCTCTTGCTTATCGCCACAATAACCCAACAAGCTGCTGCGATACTATTATTCTCTTCTGTTACTTTGTAGCTACAAAAGGTTCACCGTCAGCCACTGAGACTTGAGTGTGTACTACTAAACCCAAACTCTTCCTCTAGGCTGGGCTGCCTTGTTTGAGGTGGATTTTGGCAAGTGGCTGGAAGTGAGTAGGACGTGAACATTCTGGATAGTGGTCACTGCTTGGGGCAGTCAGATTCCCTCTGGTGCTTTTTCCTAGGCAGCTGTGTGTCTTGACCAGGATAGGGCAAGTAAGGACTGCCAGCCCCAGAGTGACACTGCAACAGACCAACACCAGCCACAGAACCAAAGCTCCCTCAGCCCAGTTGCCGAAAACACAGAGAAGCCCAACATCTGGGCAGCTGCCCTTTGCCTCACTGTTGGCCTGCCCTGCCCCCACCTTAGTTCCCCAAAGGCTGGGAACATCTGGCTGCTGGCCTTACTCCAGGAAGGGTGAGCAAGGGGCTTCCTTCCACCAGGCCCGGAGGCTGCCGTGGTGTAAGGCACATCAATCAAAGGCTGCAGAGCTAGCTGGTGCTGGAAGAAAAGCCGACTCCTTTCCCACCCCCTCCCTAGACATTCCGATGTAATGGACTCTCCTTTCCTGTTCATTTATTACCAGCCCACAGAGCTCCGTCAAACCTAGCCTGCAGACTCCAGCTCTATCAAGCCTGCCTTCCCCCGGGAGACCTGGAAGAGCATCGGACCCTAGTGCTCACTCGCACGTCGCACTTACTGACCATGCTCGCCTGCCCTACCCACAGTCCTGCCCCAGGGGCCAGCTCTGTTAAACAGTTTACATAGGCATCTTGCATGTCCCCGCTCATGAACTGAATGTCCTTTTACCGCCTGTGACTGCTAACAGATGAGAAACTCAGCTCAGAGACACTAGGTCACTGGTCTGGGAAGTACTGTCATTTCAACTGGGGTAATATGTCTTCCAGCCCATGGACAGATGGTATTTTCCACCTAAATACAGGTATTTCTTTCCAAAGCTTTATAGCTTTATAAGTATTGTGCCTTTTCTGTTAAGTTATATCTATGTATTTTGTTCTTTAATTTCAATGTGACTATAATTGTTTTCTTAACCTTGGACTGTTCTTTGTGACTATGCAGAAAATACAACTCATATTCTCTATGTTTATCTTGTACCATATTAAACGTATTCTTTTTGCTTGTTTGTTTTTGGTTTGTCGAGCCAGGGTTTTTCTGTGTAACCCTGGTTGTTCTGGAACTAGCTCTGTAGACCACGCTGGTCTTGAACTCGGAGATCCTCCTGCCTCTGCCTGCCAAATGCTGGGATTAAAGGTGTGCCCCTCTACTGTTCATCTTAAACTTTTTCCTTTAAAGGTTTGTTTATGAGAGGGACAGACGGCAGACAGACAGACAGACACAGTCAGACTGTGGGTGCATGGGTGCCATATCATGTGTACGGAGATCAGAGGATAACTTCTGAGGTGTGGGTTCTCACCTTCCACCTCGTTTATGAGGTGCGGTCTTTTGAAAGCTTCCAGCATTGCACAGTGCATTTGCACTTTGGTCAATGGTCCTGTATCTGGCTCCCATCTCACCATAGAAGGGCCTTGGCTCCCATCTCACCATAGGAGAACCATGGCTCCCATCCCCCATAGGAGGGCCGTGGCTCCCATCTCACCATAGGAGAGCCATGGCTCCCATCTCACCATAGGAAGTCTGTGGCTCCCATCCTCCATAGGAGAGCCATGGCTCCCATCCCCCATAGGAGAGCCGTGGCTCCCATCTCACCATAGGAAGACTGTGGCTCCCATCTCACCATAGGAAGGCTGTGGCTCCCATCTCACCATAGGAGAGCCGTGGCTCCCATCTCACCATTGGAGGGCCATGGCTCCCATCCCCCATAGGAGAGCCGTGGCTCCAATCCCCCATAGGAGAGCTGTGGCTCCCATCTCACCATAGGAAGGCTGTGGCTCCCATCCCCCCATAGGAGGGCTGTGATTTTAGACTTAAACCTCAGCATCCTGTTTGTTTGTTTGTTTGTTTTGTTTTGTTTTTGAGACAGGGTTTCTCTGTATAATATCTCTGGCTGTCCTAGAATTTTCTTTGTAGACCAGGCTGGCCTCAAACTCACAGAGTTCCACCTGCTTCTATCTCCTGAGTGCTGGGATTAAAGGCATGTGCCACCACGCCCAGCGAGCATCCAGCTTTTTAATGTATGTTCCGGGGATCCAACTCAGGTCGTCGGGTTTGCTTGCTCATCATTGCACCTGCTGAGCCACCCTGCCACTCTTGTTGAACTTAATAATTTCCAGTCATCGTTTAGTGCCTACCATAGGACTTTCTACCTATAAGGTCATGTCAGATATGGGGATGCAACTCAGTGGTTGAGCACTTGCTTAGCATGTACAAAAATCTTGGGTTCAAGCCTCAACGCTCCATGGAAAGTATAAGGCATATACTTTTGTATAAAGGTATGCAATCTGAATGCTTCCCCCCCTCCTTGCTTAATCACCCCGAGGAGAATCACCTCTAGAACTGACGAGTAGAAGGGTCGAGCATGCACATCTTGGTCTCTGCCATTCTCTTCCTGCCCTACATCCTCCCCCTCACTTCCTTATGCTTCAGATCTTTCTCCCCTGATCCTGCCCACCAGGATGGGTGTAGGAGGTGTTAGAAGAGAGGAGTGTGTCTGCACAGTGGGTGATAAAGAAAAGAAGAAACACTGAATGATGATGCATGCCTATAATCCAAACACTTAGCAGACAGAGGCAGGAGGACTCCCACAAGCTTTTAGCTAGCCAGATCTCCATAGGGAATTCCAAGCCAACTAGGGCTACATAGAAAGACTTTCAAACAAGCAAGCAAACAAACAGGACTAGTGAGGTGGTCTGGTCAGTGTTGCCCTTGTAACTATGAAGCCCTGAGTTTTATCCCCAGAACCCATGGAAATGTCAGCTGTAGTGGTCCCAGCAATGGCAAGATGGGAGATGGAGACAGAAAGCTCCTCAGAGTCCACCGGTCAGATACTTGCACTGGTTGCTCTTGGAGAGGACCTGCTTCTGTTCCCAGCACCCACATGGTAGCTCATAACTGTAATTCCAGTTCCAGTTGCCCTCTTCTGCCCCCTGGGAGTACCAAGCATGCATATACTACATGTCTATACATGCAGGCAAACACTTATACATACAAAATAAAAATGTATTTTTTTAAAAAATTAAGAATTAGTTTTAAGATACTCATAACATAGAAAGTAGAAGCCTATGAAGAAGAACATGATGACTGATATCTGCCACTCACTTACTCCCATGTACTCCCATCAGAATACAAAGATGAACCAGATATAAAGAGTCAAAGCTGTGGGCTGGAGAGATGGCTCAGCAGTTGAAAGTACATGCTGCTCCTGCACAGGACCGAGGTTCAGTTCGGTTCAGTTCCCAGGGCCCACATCAGGTGGCTCACAGCTGTCTGTGATTCCATCTCATTGTCTCTGGTCTTCTTGGCTGTTCACACTAATGTGCATGTGTCCATACAGAGACAGATTCACATACATACATACATACATACATACATACATACATACATACATACATACA
>LOJH01014835.1:942-23837 GCA_001685095.1 Ellobius talpinus
TCTCTCTCTCTCTCTCTCTCTCTCTCTCTCTCTCTCTCTCTCTCTGTATGTGTTGTGTGTTTATTTACAATTCATATCATATATTTATATCATGCTCATAATTTCATGAGTTGACTCAATTTCTAAGTTGTTTATTTATTATTTATTTATTTGCAAAGTGGTTGGAAGAAAAATGCCATATTTATCTGATAGTTACTTGCAGTTACTATAACCTGTTAGTACAATAAAGATTTTTAAAACCTTTTAAATTCTCCCAACTCATTTGTTTTTCATCTGCCATATGATTAGATTATTAGTAATTTAGGAAGCTGAATAAATGGCTCAGCCATTTAAGGCTTAGATAACAACCAAAAAGTAATAATTTACATTATACAAACATTTGCTACTTTCAGAAATCTTGGATTCTGAGCACATGAAGTTAAAGAGTTATCTGAAGGCGTAGAAAAGTCAGACTGCACTATTAACAACTTCTAAACAGCTGGGTTTTAAGGAGTATACGAGTTTCTTTGGTTGTGACTCCATCTTGAAGGGCTCTTCCATCTGCTTAACTGCAATATTGGCACTGAATGTGGTATATGAGTGTATGTATATTCACATATGTGTGTGTTTAGTATCAGAACATTAGCACTCATACTGCCTAAAAAGTATCAGGAATACGCAAATAAAAACAAGCTGAAATCAAATATGTAATTCAAGATCATATAGGTTCCATATAAAATATAAATATATATTATATTAACACTATGTATAATCATGAAATCTAATATTAACCAAATACAGAATATTATAAGTAATTAAAAACATTCAGATGTATAGTAGCAAGCATAAAATTAAAGTATTTTGTTATTCTATAAAGATTAACAACAAATTCTCCAAAATATCAATGAAAAATAAGAAAATAATTTAACATGAAGTTGAAAATGAAGCATTATTTTTAGACAAGAAAGTTTCTTTTTTTTCTTAAGCACATTAAGGTTTCCATGGTGTTGCCTAAGCATCTTTTTGAGAAGTCTTTCCCTCTAGACGATGAGAAATCTCTTTACAGCTCTGCAGCAAAATGTTACTATATTTAGTGAGTACCTTGCAGGCCCAATCTCCCCACTCGTTAGGCTTTATAGCTTCTTACAGCTTCTGCCTCTTAAGTAGCTAGTGACATAAGCACAACCATTCAGGGCACACATGCAACAGGGGAAGAATTCATATGTAACTTGTAGTGCATTTTAAGAGGGTTTTCCTGGTGGCATAAGTCTTTGTTGAGCACTGTCTTGGGTTTTGACAACTACATTTGATGGTAGAATCTGGAGACAAAGATTCAGAAATTTGGAAGTTGAAGTCCTTGGTCTCACCCCTATGGACAAAGCACTGGAAACAACTAAGTCAATGGTAGTAATGAGAATGAGGAGTACAGAGGATTAGGGGGAGCACTCATGACTTCTTAATGTTCTGAATGCTTGATTTTACACCTCCTTGAGACGAGAACACACTGATAAAGAAATGACGTGCCCACATTTGAAACATTAAAGCTGAATTGTCGTGGTGATATCACTGCTGCATGTTTCCATTAGTAGGGTATATTGTTTCTTCATCCCAGGGCCCTCATTTATATTTTTTTTGCAAAAAACTAACAAAAATTCTTTACGTAAAAGATAATCTGTAAGTACAGAGTCCCTTAGAGAGATAAGCTTACTCATTGACTCTCGTGTTTGTGGAAAGCTCAAGCCCTTTCTCTTGGCTTTCCTTCCTGAACATTCCAGTGTGACAAAGGCTTCATGATCCCCAATCTGTATTGGTAGACCCACTTCCCATTGGAAATAATTAAGTCATGAGGAAATGAGAGAGCCTGGACAGACTCCTTGCTTCTGTCATTTGAGGACCTAGAAAATGGCTGCCTGTGACCCTGGAAGCCGGATTTCATCAAACTGAATCTGCTTCAGCCTTGATCTTGCACTTCCAGTCTTCAGAAGAGTTAGAAATGCAATGTATATTGTTTATACATCAGCCAGTCTGGTTTATTTTACTAGAATAATCTCAAAACACTAAGACGGAGTAAAAGGGTGGGACAAAGTACTGTAAAGAACCCTTACTGAAAACCATGAGGGTGTCTCTTGGGGAGAAGAACTGCTCCCGTTAGGAATATTCTTTCTACATTCGTAGATATGTGAGGCTATCAGGCTGTCCATGAGGGACAGGGTGGACTGTTATTTACTTATAGGCCCAGTTAGAGTATAGGAGCACATGACCGAAGACAGCCGCCTCACACAAACTTAGACCCAAAAGACATTGACAGTACCCAGCAGACAGCAGTTCAGGAAAGATACGAGAGTTCAGATGGGATGATGTGAGCATTCACAAGAGCAATATGGGAGTCAGATGTAGGAATATGAGCATCTTTCTTAAACTGCATCAGGTAATGGTCAGAAATGAAAGGAGTTCCATAGAGAGAGGCAGTGAGACTGGGAAGGGTAGGGAGGCCATAACCCGGGGCATGAAACAGTGGAGCATGTTGGTGGCCAGTGCAGGTCTGCACAGAACTTTTACACTTCAGGATCCTTAGAAAAATCTCACTATATGTGGAAATAATCCAGGCTTGCCTGGAACTCATGATCTCCTTAGTTTGGAAACACTGGGAATACAGTTATTTCTATGCAAATTGTACTGTGTATTTGTTCTTATTATACATATTTACCTTCTAATATTTTATGCTTTCCTAAATCTCATACTTATCAATTATCCACTCTAAATTTTTTGGCAATTTGGATGGATTGTTTCTATTAGTAATGACAATGAGCATCATTATAGTTCTCATCGCATGATAAAGGCAAGCTGAAACAAACTCATGAACTCAGATCAATAAGGAAGGAAGGTACACGCAGGCTGCTTTGTGCTAGTAGACCTAAAGATTAGGTGTCGCAGACATCAAAATTATTTCTGTAAAAAGCATTAGTTTGTCTTTAAAAGGAATTTGAGTAAGCACCTCAATAAAGTCAAATAGAAGCCCTTTTTGGTGAAGTCAAGAAGGCCTACTCATAGGCCTCTATCATAGAAGTGTCTTTCTTGGGGAGGAGTGCAGACATCAGCCCATGCTAAATGCTCCCTCACTGATTTACCTTGCATCAGGGATGAGTTTCTCTGCAGTAATAGAAAAGGGAATACTACAAGTGATAATTGAAGCAGGGTACTGGAATGTGGCTGAGGGAACAAAACCAACGCATGAACAAGCAAGTGCGGTTAATGGTCCTTGACATGGGGTCAGGTGTAATGAAGCATGCAGAAGTCTCATTCAGGCTGTGTAGGTAATTTTTATGGATCTCTAAAAGTTTTGGTTGAAATGTAACTTCTCAGAACCTTTAAACTATAGCCCCTAATTCCTTTCACTCTTATTGTGTGGTCATGGGTTTGTGTTAGACAATGTCTACTTATTTTTCTGCAACCTAGTGAGAAATTATAAAAATAGTTGCAGTATATCAAACATAAAAACATCATCCTAGAACCAGAACCAAAGGATGCTCAATTGTGCCACAAGGACATGTGCTCAACGATGTTCATAGCAGCATTATTTGTCATAACCAGAACCTAGAAACGACCTAAATAAATTTCCCTTGACCTAAGAATGGATAAGGAAAATGTGGTACATTTACACAATGGAGCACTATACAGCAGAAAAAAATGACATCTTGAAATTTGCAGGCAAATGGATGGATCTAGAAAACATTGTTTTGAGTAAGGTAACCCAGACCCAGAAAGACAATTATTATATGTACTCACTCATTAGTGGTTTTTAAACATAAAGCAAANGGATAAGGAAAATGTGGTACATTTACACAATGGAGCACTATACAGCAGAAAAAAATGACATCTTGAAATTTGCAGGCAAATGGATGGATCTAGAAAACATTGTTTTGAGTAAGGTAACCCAGACCCAGAAAGACAATTATTATATGTACTCACTCATTAGTGGTTTTTAAACATAAAGCAAAGAAAACCAGCCTATAAATCACAATCCCAGAGAACCTAGACTACAATGGGGACTCCAAGAGAGACATACATGAGGTAATCTACATGGGAAGTAGAAAAAGACAAAATCTCCTGAATAAATTGGGAGCATAGGAACCTTGGGAGACAGTTGAAGGGGAGGAGAGAGGCAGGGAGGGGAGCAGAGAATAATGTAGAGCTCAATAAAAATCAGTAATAAAAAAGAAACTAGAAAATACTCTTAAAACTGACTATTTTCACAATTTATTCTGGAAAATTAATGCTAAAGTGTTATCAGATCACAAGATGTGCTGGAAAATTTTGGCCCACAGTCACACGTCATCAAGACTATTGCAGTAAAAGGTGAGTTAAGAGCTCAACTCTGCTCAAACAGCAGCAAGAAAGATTTTACAAGATGGTATGAATGGAATCTTTGTCAATAGTTCTTTGTTAATTGTTCTTACCCAAGAGGGAAACTCTTTAGTGTATTACAGCAGGAGGAGTGCTGCTACCGTCTCAGACCATGGGGGGATGGCCACTATTTTCCTTAGAGAAAGAGAGTTAGGGACTATAAAACTGCCAAGAGAATTGGGAAAGATCAATATCTAAAAGGGAGAAACTGAGGGTTAGGGGTGGTGCTTGCAGTTATACATTTTCTAAAGTCATTGTTCTCAGAAACAAAAGGTCCTGACATAAGGTGGGGAAAAAAGGGCCCTTTAAGGGTTTGTATAGCTGTGGGAACTCTTCCTGTTAGGCTAAGACAGAAGAGAACTTCTAACAAGACCCATACACAGGATCCTACAGAGACTGTCTTAAGTCTGGTGCATTGTGACTTCAGAGATCTTGCGAGAATCTGTTGGAATTTAATTAGGTCATCCTTTAAAGACTTGAAATTGACAGAATCACAGTGCTGCTCTTCAGAAGACTTTTTCCCCCTTATAATCATTTAATCTTTGGAAAGAGCTTTGTATCAAAATGAACATTCTAAATGATTTTCATTTCAATGAAAGAAATTCTAAAGAAGTATGCTTCCTTAAAAAGTCTAAGTGAAATTTTGAATTTGAAATAACACAGCAGCACTGAAACAAGTTGTTATATTAAATCATAGTTCAGAAAGGATTTTTAAAAAATTACCCAATAATTTAACATCATTTTAGGAAATAAATGTCTGTAACTTATATCCCCACAGATTCACACACTGAACACCTGGGGATCACTTTGGGGAATTAACCGGACTCCTAGGGCTCTGTGCTTTTTTCAGACTTGAGTATCCAGCATCATTGGGCCTCTGTTTTCAACGCAGAAATTCAGGTCTTTCCCAGTTTCATGTTGGCTTGTTGATATACTTCCTGATACAAATAATTTCCTAGAAGATTTGGGTATGAAGATGAATCAACTCCCATCAAGCTGTGCCCTGGCTTTTCCGGTGCCATAGACCTGGAAAGACCGGCATCCATCCATTGAGACCAATCTAGGAACACCTACACCACTGACCCTCAGATTGGAACAAAGTAAAGCAGACTGGATGTACAGTGTGGTGATGCATAGCTTTCAATCCAGTACTCAGGAGGTTGAGCTGGGAGTTTGTAGCAAGACTGGCCTTGCATACCACTGATCTGGGACAGGTTCCTGGTACAGAAGTTTATCCCATAGGCAGCAAGATAGAGGGACAGGGAAGCTTGGGCCTGAAATCCTTTTGCCTGCTTGCTGAGCCCCAGAAGAAGGATACAGAGAGACAGGCAGCCAGAGTGAGTAGGCTCCAGAACACAGCTATGTTGGTCCCCTGGTCTAGGCCCAGCACAAAATAGTAAGACTCTGTGAAGAGGTGCACATGGACAGACTACATGGCAAAGCCCACTAAGTGTTGGTATTCCAGAAAGAAACAGAGGACTGTGGGAACAGGACCTCAGCTGTCTGCTCTAGGCTTGCCTAACTCAAAGCTCCCCACTCCCAGCAGCATGACCCCAGAATCTGAGAGGGGAGTGGTGATATGACAGTGTTACCTAGCGAATCCACAGCAGTGAGGAACTGGTCTCCAGAATGAGGTATCTGGAGGCACTAAGAATGACTTCTCAACATGAATGCCATTCTCCCACCCTCTTAGGGACAGTGAGAAGACAGGTGGAACTGTACCCTCTCAACCTTCCTAACTTCGTCAGACGGTCCACTAGTGACACTAGAATTTTCTTGGACCTGATACCACCAGATGATTTTTGAGTATATTGGTTTGATTACTCTGGGATCTTGGAATTGGTCTAAGTTTGTGAGAGAGTTGAAGAACTAGAAGGGATGAATATCTGCTACCATGTAGTGATTTCTGCAAAGTTGATGCTGGACTTCATCACACTCTCCAGCACCCCTTGCTATTCAATACCTTCAATACCCAGGCTTCTGCTTCCAAGGTGGCATTGTCAGTAGCATGCTTCTGCCTTAGGCTCCCAGCATCAGTGCAATGCAGGGGCTGTTGCATGTCAGGGTATGCTAAAGGGAGGAGGGAAGGGTCTTGGTTTACTTTTGTGCTATTATAGGCTTATAAAGCTGTTGATCATTTGACTTTCATCTCATCCAAGTTATATTTTCTGTTTGTTCCAGGTTTGGAGCTCGAGGCAAGGTCAGGAATTCTGAAGTGCTATAGATGGGGGCAGTTAATGACCTGTTCCCTTTGATAGCTGGGTAGTGTGCTAATCTGTCAGACCTCAATGCAGGTGTTGCAGAGATCTTGATTCTGCAGCAGATAAAGTATCGGACATGGAGCTGGCAATCTCAGGGACATCTTCATCTCCCTGGATGTCTCTACCACTGCAAAAGAGTTAAGGAAGAAGTCGTCGCTTTAAGTGAGATGCTCCCCTCTCTTTACAACATTACAGAAATCAGGATTCAGCAACAGTGGGGATAGTATTAGTATGAACTCTGCTTGAACAGTATGGGGAACACTGTCTATTAGGAAATTTTCTATAGGACTCAAGAGGACAGTGAAAAACTGGCGAACTTGAGGTTTTCTGGGTTACCATAGCGAGCAGTGCTCGTACTAGTATTGTTCTAACTGGTGAAGTCTAAGGTCGATGTTCTTCACATACCCCAATGAAAGGGGTCAGACTGATGATTGGTACTGGGTTGGATGACCCTGATTTGATCAACTGCCTGTTTTCCTGCGTACGCACAGAATTCCTAGTGGATCTGGTACAACATTTTCTCTAATCTGGACACTGCCCTTCTTTGCATTGCTTTGTCTTCATTTTATATCTGCTGTGATACTGCCTCATAACTGTGTCCTGGAACAGAAGTGATTAGAGGTAGATCCATAGGCAGCTTCTCATGCCACAGCCTTTGCGCTATTCTGTGCAGACTCTATGTAAAGAGACAGAGTCTTTCTGCATAGATCAGGCTGGCCTTGAAATCACAGAGATGGCCTGTATTTGACTCAGAATGATGGGATTATAGGTGTGTGCCAGCACCAACAAGCTGATACTTACTCTGAGATTTGAAAAGTTTTAGGTTATATTAAGGATTTCATTTGTGAGTACAGTATTTATCAAATTATCTCTTCCTCCTAACTCCTCTGTGTCTTTCCCACTTCTTCTATAATTCATGGCCTTTTATTATTTATGTATAACTACTAAACACATATATGTATATGAATTTATGTGTACAATCTGCTGATGCCATCTCATGTTGCCCATTGCTCGTATGTGTATATGTCTGACCTCTTGGGATTTGCTCACCTATCAAGGGGTTCACCCTGAGTAAGATCCATTCTTAGTAACTTAATTGTCTGTAACTTTTACAGAGATGAAGACTTATGAGAATTCTCCAACACGCTTGCATGTCAGTAGGTGCTATAATGAGAGCAGTTTACTGTGGAGTGCCCAGCCCCAGTTGACAATATCGAGCACAACCACTGCACGTAAGGCTAAGGGGACATTGCTGAAGACTGGGCAGATGGTCAGAGTCAGAGGACCAGGGTGGGTAATCTGTTGGGAGATGGAGTCTTGATTATATGACAGGGAGCCTGGACCCAGAACAACATGGTTCCCAACAACATGGTTGCCTAAACAAGGCTTGGGAAATGACAACGCCTTGAATATTTTGATTAAAAATCTATCATTCTCTGTAACATTTAGTCCTGAACTACCTTTGTGGTTTTTTTAGGATCATTTTGACAGTTTAACTGCTTTTATTACCATATTATTTTATCCCTCCATGCAGCGCACCACACCTGTCTGCGCTTTATGTGCCACCATACAGTTCGTGAACGGGGCAAGGGGCTGGAGATTGAAACACACAAAGTCTCACAGACAAGAGAGAGACATGAGTCATCCTTGAAACCAGAATGCTCCAAGAATGCCCCTTTATTGTGTTCAGGGGCAGCTTATATAGGGATAGCCACGCCCCAGCCAAACCCACTAAAAACCATTCCCCTGCCATCAGGAACTCCTGAGGGTCTCATGCTCAGAGCAGCTGTAGGCACTCAGATCAGGGGAAAACAAGTTTTTTACAAGAACTTCAGGATCTGGGGGATCACAGCTCCCAACACCTCCATCTTTGTACTATTTTTAACTCTTCCATCCAGTTCCTGGTGGTATTTTTTTTCATGAAATAGCTTCAGTATTTCTTCCTCTGCAATAACTGTCTTCTCAGAGTCTGATACTCACTTAGTCTCTTCTTCATTCTCTTTTTATCTACTGTAGACTAAATACTCCAAAACATGGCAACCATTATCATCCTCTTTCTGTACTTTTTAATTTACTTTGTTTTGAGACAGGAACTCTGTGGCCCAGGTTTGAGACCTTGAACTGATCTTCATGCCTTCAACCTCCACATGTTTTGATAACAAATATGTGTCACCATACCTGCAGTGAATATAATATTTATAACAACACTGAATTCGAAATCTTAATGGGGACACAGTAGTGGATGGAGACTATCACAATAATGGTAAGGAATGCTGGATCCCTCCACACCTTTTTCAACTTTCTGTTTCAGTTTAGTTTAACACTGTCAAAAAGGTACTGATTTTGCTCCCTATTCACTTGCCTCTTAAGATTCCACAGTACAGAGCCCAAACCTTAATGACACTGTTATCCTCCCTAATTTGGATTAAAAAAAACTTTTGAAAGTAAATTGTCTGTCCAAAGTCATATACTTACTAATTACCAAAGCTAAATGGAACAGTCAAAAAGAAATGTCTATATCAATAGTACCCCTATTATTTCAAGGATTTAAGACTATGCTAAAATATTGTAAAATGTGACCAAAGCAAACTTACTAAAGTTTCCTCCCTTACGTGACATTGTCAGGGTAGGAGAGACAGTAACCAACAGCACAATGGAGCGGAGTGAATGGGTATCATTTTCTGATCTGCTGACAACCCACATGTGTGTCTAGTATCAAAGAGCGCTAACTGGTCACTTGATACAAGTAACCTGAAGTGATCCAAATTTGTTTACAGGCAGCTCCAGGGAAACCTCAAGATTCTACCAAGGTTTGGAGGGAGAATGATATCATACATCAGGCAGTAGTCAATGTCAAGTTCAGCTTCTGAGCTAAAGTATGGCACTAGGTGGAAAAAATTCCAGGAGTTCAACAAAAGCCATGAATGACTGGGTAAAGCTTGTAAGCCCAGCATGAGAATCCTGCTTCCCAGGGCTATTCTGCTAGGAGACCATGGCAGTTCTTCTTCTAAGTAAGGTTCATCGTTGAAACTGTTTATAATCTGAACATGATGTGTCGCATTCCAGTAGAGCATATGCCAGCAGCACACACTATACATGCAGATAATAACACTGGGAAGAAAGAAAAATGACAATTAGGTTGAGGCAACTCAGCTGAGAAACTGTTTCAGTTGATCTGATTGGTAACCTGTCAGCACTTGCCCAGGATCAAGGGAAGAGATCACCTTGTGACTGTGTTGACAAAGGGTCTCTTTTTTGCCTGTGTTGACAAAGGGCGGGGCTGAGTGCATTGAATGTACCATGCAGGAAATGAGAACTCCAAAGATTTTCTTTAAGGGTTTCTTCTCCAGGAGTCCTTCCTTAGGTTGTGCTTGCCAAGGTTGGACTCACATCTCTCTTCTATACTTTTCATTCCTTCCTTGTAGGCTTTGATTCTTCTACTAACTTGACACTACAGCCTTATACTCAATGGTGATGTTGCTGTGAGCTTCCAGAAGCCTTGGGCTTCAGCTATCATTCAGATGCTTTCAAAATGGATTCTGCAATTGGAAGTGAATAACAGAGGGGCTAAAGGGAGACTGGCAACACATGTTCTCTCTTTCAACCCTTTGGTCCTGTTCTCCTGCCCATATTTTCCTACCCCTGTATATTTTATTTTGTTTTCCTGGGATAGGTTTTACTTTGTAGCTCATGTTGGTCAAGATCTCACTGTGTCAGTCTGACTTCAGACACTTGTGCATTCTTTCTGTCTCTGCCTCCCTTGCTGTCGTGTCCACATTTGAGTCACTGTGTCTGTCTGCTTTCTCTTCTCTTCCACAAGGGAAATGAGAGTGGCAAGTACTGAAGCTTCTGTAGAGAGGCAGTTGCAACAACCTCTGTAGCATCTTAGGATTCTAGCATCCTTTGTTATGCTTATATTTGATACCATGATCATTATAGAAGAGAAAATTTGAAGAAAACATTAATGTTCTCAGGGTGCTCGGTTACATGAAAAAAAAACAATGTAGCTTGTTGGTCTATATGTTAAAAAAAGCAGCCAATTCCACATCTCAGTGTATCTTCACAGATTGGAAAATGTTTGATATTTTGCAGGAATATAGGACTATTAGTTTCTTTTCTAACTTTATTTTGTGTTGTATATGTCTTTTCTGTGATTCACTAGTGGGTACTTAGACTATGGATGGTGGCATGGGTCCAGCATGCATTTATGTACATTTCTTGTTCAAACTGCAAAGTGCTAACCAAGATGACAATGTCTATTACTACTGATTAAAAATGACACCGGATCCAGTTAAGTTGTCCTCCAGCAATCACATAAGGTATTACAGTTTTCATTCAGGACCCCTTTCACTCTGAGCTAGTGCTGTAGCATGCAACTGCATGTTGAGCTCAGCAGAACTATTCTTTCATGCAGGTTGTTTAATACTGAGTAGTGGTAGACAAAACTCTTCAGTAAGAATGTCCTTCGTCATAGTGGGCATTGATTTTTGAAGTTTATGACTTCATGGAAAGTTATCCTTCTTTCATCCATGGAGGGCATCTGTGTTAGATGTACTAAGGTAGATTAGCTGTCAATGGCTTTGTTTGTTTTGATCGTCTATGCCCTGCTGGCATTTAAAGTTTAAGTTGAGGATTATGTTCTTTTTGTGATGCTTTTGCTTGCATGTGTGTGTGTTCTAGGTTGCTTCCCTGTGGCTGTGATAAAACACTAAGAAAATTAAGTTGGTGGAGGAAAGGACACATTTCATCTTACACATTACAGCCCCTTGTCTAAGAAAGTCAAGAAAGGATATCAAGGCAGGACACTGAGGCAGGACCCAAAGCAGAGACCACAGAGGAATAATGCTTATTGGTTTGATTTTCCTAGTTTCATCAACTACCACTCTTAAATCAACTCATAGCAATTATTACTAATAATGATATAACACAGACATTTCAGTAGGCTCATCTAATACAGATAGTTCTTCTACAGATGCTCCTGTTCTCTTTCCAGGTGATTCTAAGATGTCTAGCTGACAAAAGTCAGCCAGCAGTGTTTCCATGTGGTTTTCTCTCAGCCAAAGTCAGTATAGTTTCTTTGTTCTGTCTCTTTAGTGTTTGAAGTAACCTGATTTTGAAAGTCCCTTTACTGTGTTACCGGTTTGGTCATCTTCATGTTCTGTGATTCCCATTATTATCCCAGACTGGAAGATGACAGAGGATGGAGAGGAGTTACTGATGAAAGAGTATATATTGGGAGGTTTATGATATCCAGTTCCCACATATGGATAGGTCTATGTTAATGATCATGTTATAAAAAAGCTATTTCAACAGGGATCAGGGTAGTAGACAGGACTTTAGTGGCTGTGATTATCCTATTGGTGGGGTATGGTCCTTGTAAGTTATTAGTGAGCCAAATGACCATGTTCTTTGGGGTGGTAAAACACTAAAGCAACCAAGAAAAGATAAGAGAATTGAAAGCCAGGGGAACAGGCCCATCCATCTCTGTGGAGTAGTAGTTTCTTTGATACTAGAACTCTCTTTCCTGGAAGAGGAAGGAGACACATGACTCAGAATCAGATATAACTCACAGATCCTGGAAAGCTAAACTGCAAGATGTACAAGATATTCTCTTGGCTTATAGAAGCATCAAACCTCTGCTAGGGAGACACTCAACACACCAATCCAGCTATCTCCAGATAATTCTGGGAGCACCATTGACCTAGTTTTCCCTAATTGTTAATCACGTGATGGACACTATATGCTCCAAACTCATCAATTTTAATACTAGTAACCCACTACATAGTCTCCTTTAAGTAATTCCATTAAAGATACTGGTTCAAAAAGCTGGACTATGTGGAATCATTTCTGAGGTTCATTGTTGGTGTCCTATCTAGGGTCAGAAAGCCTTTGTTTATTCTTTTCTAGGAAAAGACATTCAACAGCGTTATGGAAAGACACAAGTGCCAATATTTGTGCTGAATGGCAGTTTTAGGAAAGAAACTGACAGAAAGTCAAGTGCTGTGCTAATGAGCTTCCAGTGGTATTAAATCCTCCAGAGCTGTGGAAGACATATGATAACACAGGATAGGTGGGAAAAGACTAATGGCATGTACAGCAATAGCCTCATAGTACGCTGGGTACTCTTACCGTTGTCACAGGCATGCTGAGGGTAGTCATCACATGCCCATCTCAGGCCCTCTCTACACACAGGAATATGTGAGTGAAGAAACTATGGCATTTTCAGCTACAGTGTTGCCCTACAATTTGTCAGAGCTGTAGAGATGATTTCAATAGGGAGCTGGTGCTGAGCCTTATTCTTCCTCATCAAGGTCAGGTGAAACAGCCCAAGTTGCTCTTAGTAAATTTCTATGGAATGGAGAGAAGCACAGTGGTACCACTCCAGTGACCATATCTAGAGTTAATGCAGATCATGGAGAATGGTTAGATCAGAGACCTCCCTAAACTATTGTTTTCTACCATTCCCTTGTACATAAACCTTTCACTCCAAAGGGCTAATATGATATAGTTGGTAGGATCTATTCATGCTGGCATTGATATTTTCTAGATGAGTTGCAATTGGCAACAAATAGCCCTTGTTAGAATGGATAGAATCGGTACCTCACAGATGCTGGTCACTCTATGTCAAAGGGTTTCATTTTGTGGTCAGTATAATTGTACCATCTGAATGCCTTTTACATTGGGGACAGCATGTAGAAAAACAAACAAAATAGCAGCTAAAGAATATGAAAGATGGTCTCCTGGTGGTTGGAAAAAGACTCCTAGAAGTTATCTGTTTGTTAAATGAAATCCTAGTGCCACAGGCTTGCTATCTCCATATGTGTTGTGCCAGTCAAGAAAACAGTGGTCTCCCAAATCTTAAAGTTTGTTGCCAGTGGTGTTGGTTTCATTCCAGAACTGAATGACTAGACCTGGTTGCTGAGTCATTGCATTTTCTGTTTGCAGGACTTTGAAAAATTATGTTACCACTTACATGGGGGTTTCTTCTCCTTTCCTGCTTTCTGCTTTTAAAGACCTAGAAATTTTTTTCAGGTCATTGAGGAGTAATTAAAGACAGCAGTCCTTGTTGGTTGAAGACTCTATGTCCTACACTATCAAAATGACATTAAAGATGTAATCACTGGTACAATTAAGGTACATTTGTTAAGTTAAGATTGGATTTGTAGTCTTTTGGACAGGAGGGAACTCACATCTTGTACTGTGGGCAAAGGCAGAGATCCCATGGTTGATGAGGCCAAAGGTCCTAATGTAGAGCCAATGCCACATTGCTTTGTTCATTGTTCTGCTGAATGAAAAGGATGGACCTGTGTACCTCCCTTTTAAATATTTGTGCTTCTGCTTATAGATTAGTACACTTGTTGGTGCTGCTGTTACTGCTTTCAGGTTGGACAACCTCATCTAATTAGTCCTATTTACTGATAGAAAGGGTTGAGGCAGTTTAGGCAGCTGAGACACAGTGATTGTTCTGGTGAGATAATATTCTACTATTCAGAAAAGAATCATGTGTAAGTGAGTCCTTCCAAGGATCAGGAAAAATTGTGGTCACAACAGAGGAAATAATTGAAAAATTCAAGAGACCAGAATAGAGGACTTTGCTATTTTTTTTTTTACCAGGTATAACATTATCGTCCAACTGTGAATCCTTAGTAGTCATTATACTGATTGGAGACTGTGAGGAGTAGCTCAGTGGAACAGTACATTGATGGGTATATCTATGCAATGGAGCAGTTAACACCCCCTAATACAGAAAGTAATTGGGGTTACTATCAGTTCCTGATCTGGGATTCCAGATATTTTTATAAATAGTCAATAATAGTCAATAATCTTTCCACTTGCTAGAGAATATAGGAATTGGAGAGTTAACTCAAAGTCGGGCACTGTATGGTATAGCTTGTGTAAGGTCCCTTCCATGGGGTAGACAGTTGCAAAGATGAAGAGTTTTAGGGTCTCTTGTTTTCCTATAAGTAAATTTTAATCCTTCCTCTGTTAATTTGCTTAATAAACTACTGGTGAGTACCTCACAACTGTGCCTCCTGAAATGCTTTATCGTAAGTACCTTTCTATTTTAAATAAATTCAAGCTCTACTTTTTATTGGCTTGTTCTGAATTATTTTCTTTGTAGAAACCATGGATCCAATTTTATGTGAATGATATCCCTACCTGATTAAGGAGAGATCAGACTCCTGTAGGTGACAGTGTACGGCTGTGTTTTTATTCCTTCTTCCATCAATGAGAGAAAAAGTATGGTATTACTTTGACCAATGACTTTATTTCCTCTATCATATCTTCAACACCTGAGATTTTCTCTTCTATATCTTGTATTCTGTTTGTGATGCTTCCATCTTTAGCTTCTGTTTACTTGTTCAGATTTTCCATTACTAGAATTCCCTCAGTTTGTGTTTTCCTTATTGTTTCAATTTTAGTTTTCAAGTTTCCCTTGTCTGTTTGATTTTTTCCACTTGCTTTTCTGGGCTTTCTTTAAGGACTTTATTGATCTCTTCCAATTTTGTGTTTGTTACTTTCTCAGTTTCTTTAAGAGAATTTTTCATTTCCCCTTTAGCGTCTCTATCATTTTCACAAAACTATTTAAAGGTTGCTTGCTTGTGCTTCCACGGCACTGGAATGTTCAGGTGTTGCTGTTGTAGGATCACTGGGTTCTGGTGGTGCCGTATTGCCCTTTCTCTCGTTGAATATATTCTTATGCTGGTGTTTATTCATTTGTCCTTCCAACTGGTGTGGATTGTATCTGAGCTCTGTAGTCTACTGGGTTTGTCGGGGAGTGTTGGCCACTGGGAGGATGATCAGGTATGTGGGTTTGGGTGGCTGAATGG
Organism: Ellobius talpinus; assembly: GCA_001685095.1. Taxonomy (NCBI): domain Eukaryota; kingdom Metazoa; phylum Chordata; class Mammalia; order Rodentia; family Cricetidae; genus Ellobius; species Ellobius talpinus. Next base: position 16,418 of record LOJH01014835.1, read on the forward strand.
GTCTTGGGGCAGACTTTTATGTCTTCTATATGCTCAAGCCACAATCAGTGAGTTAGACCAGTTCCTGTTGCCTCTGCAAGATGTAGAATTCTCAGCTACCTCTCTAACATGATGTCTGCCCGCACACTACCATGTCCCACTGCTGAAGACCAGCCCCAACAAAAGACACTTCTTGCCAGGGTAGAGGCATGGGAATTGAAGAAATATAAGTGAAAGATATGAAGACGCATAAAAATAATAAGACTGAAAACATAGGACAGTATCGGGAGGGAGTTTCAGGGATTTATTCAGATCCCGAAAATCACCCGGCATTTAGTTTTCCACAGCCTTTATTTGAAATGTAAACTGGGGGAGAAGGTAACAAAGGCTTCATTAACACAACAGCATGAGACTTTCCATTATCAGCTTCTGTTGCCTAGGTAGCAGGATGACTCAAGTCAGGTACACTTGGTTAACACTTGGTCAGGTAGGCAGAAAACACCTCCTCCCCAGGTGACCTCATAATTACAATGGAAGGAGCAGAGATACATTGGCATATTCTGATCACCTGTCAGGATGACACCGAGTTTACTTAACTTCAAAAGAGCCAGGCGACCACCTCCTGTGTTGAAAGGTACAAATTGTGCCTGTTAGTCTCTCACATATTCTGACCGCCAGACAATGGTGAGAAATGGGACTGCATTTTTGGGCTCCTACATCTCACCATAATTAAATGTTTTCTTTTATAAGAGTTGGTGTGGTCATGCTGTCTCTTCACAGCAACAGAAACCCTAACAAAGACACTGTCATAACATACATTTAGGTTTTATAGCTATGGACCACACACTAACAATCAACGTTTGGTACATTGTAAACAAATGTTTTTCAGTATTCTGTCCCCAACCCAATCCAGGCAAAATACTTATTTCTGTAGTATTATTTTAAAGTTAGAGAATTTCACTTGTAGGCATTTATGGTTAAATCAAATGAGAGAAAAAACAGCATGGCATAACATCTCTGTGATACAGCTTAATATGTGTGTTTTGAATATTGTGAAGAGAATATTTAAATAAAAACCAATTGAAAAACAAATTCATCTCATGATAGTGTTTGCTTATGTGGTTATGATTGCTATTGCCATAAACTGTGTAGTTGATAATTATTTGCTTACTAATCTAATTAAAATATGAACAAATGCCGCAAAAAATTGTGAGGAATTCTGAGTAGGATTTTGGTCCCCCTTTTCTGGGTATTATTTGATGGTACTAGTCACATTGCTTTTAGCCATTATTTTATGTCTCCAATAATGCAGAAAACTAGTTGTTTCTGCCATAAGAATGTATAGACTTGAAAAGAAAGTACAATGGTTTGATAAAACAAGAGGACACATATTAGCAGATGTATTAATCCAGGCTATCAAGCAAAATAGGACTGATACAATAAATACAATAAAGATTTATTAGATTGCCATATATAATTCTGACTGAATAATCTAGCAATGGCTGTATGGCATGCTGAAGAGGCTGACAACTCTGTAGCTATATAGTCAACAAAGCTAGAGGCTTGGAGGATTCCTGAAGAGTCTCTAGTCTTCAGTCCACACTGGAAAGCCAAAGAATCTGTGTACTAATATCAACAAAAATGTGACAACAGCAAATTCATCATCAACATCATCATCATCTTCACCAGAAGCAGCCACAGCAGCAATAAGATAGAATCTTTCTCCAGCAAGAAGCAAAGACAGGCAAGGAGCAGCATTGTTTTTTTCTTCCTTGGACTTCTATATATCTGGGCCACCAATGGAAAATGCCACCCATTCTGAGTGAAGGTTTTCTTGACTTAGTTACTTCATTCTGAAAAGCCCTGGCATAAAAAAATACTTCCCAGAGACACAGGCAATGGATTCCAGGTCCATTCAGGTTAATAATGACACCAGGAAAACAGTAAGCAATATTCTGAAATTATGTCCTCACTGAAAGAGCTCTTTAAGTTTCTACTCTTACAAACCCGTGTATGTCAGTTTTCAGGCTCACACTCACACCCATCTTATCTCTGAGGCTAACTGTGTCCTTGCTTACTTTAACTTTGTATCTCATCATCCACAGTCCGGAAGTTTTTTCTTCTAACCAATAACCATTGGCATTCCCATGTCTAACATGGATTACTCTTCCTTATCACTTGGGTTGCCAAATCTTGACACAATTTCCTTGAATTCAAGCTTTGCTAAATTCTCTGTGATCAGAAGGGAGCCCTTGCCTGAGTCTGACACTTTAAGTCCATTCCCAAATGAGGCTATGTGTGATAAAAATTTTCGAGCTTTGGATTCTGAATTGGCTACTCTGCATTTGTATTGTTCTCAGTCTCTTATGTGTCATCTGAATGTCTGTCCTGGAACCGTTTCTACCAGTGATCATGTTTGTACCTAGTCTTGCTGTACTCTTGGCATATAGTTGAGTGTATTTATTTATAATGTAACAATAAAATGAAAGCCAACATTCAAGTAACACAATGAGGTAGGGAAATTTGGAAGTTGGCTAAGTATTCATCAGCCTAACTACCTTAAAATTTGTGAATCAGCCATAAATCTATATTCTTTTTTTGTTTTGTTTTTTGATTTTTTCCTTTTTTATATAGAAATCCCAGTTCCCCCTTCATCCTATTCTCCTGCTCTTCCATCTTCCCCCCATCTGCTTCTCAGAGAAGTTAAAGCCTCTCCTCAGAAGTCAACTAAGCCTGTCCAATCACCACCTTGTGGCAGGACCAAGCTCCCATCAACCTGCCCACAACTAGGCTGAGCAAGGTGTCTCTCCAAAGAGAATGAGCTCCACAAAGTCAGTTCCTGCATTAGCATTAGATCCTGGTCCCACTGCCAGTGGACCCAGGACCCATATGCTGCCAAAGCCACACCATTGTCACCTGTATTCAGGGGGCCTAATTTGGTCCTATGCCGGATCCCCAGTTGTCAGTCTGGAGTCAGGGATCTTCCACTAACTCAGGTCCGCATATTCTGTGAGTTTATCCATCATGATCTTGACCCCTTTGTGCATATTATTGCTCTTCCCTCTCTTAGGCTGAATCACGGCCCAGTGGTTAGTTGTGGGTCTCTGCATCTGCTTCCAATCTGTTTTTGGAAGAGGGTTCTAGTCTCTCTGGGATTGTGGACTCTAAGTTGATTGTTCTTTGTTTATGTCTGGTATTCTCTTATGAGTGAGTACATAGTTTATTTGTCTTTCTGGGTCTGGGTTACCTCACTCAGGATGTTTTTTTTTTTCTAGTTCCATCTATTTGCCTGTAAATTTAAAGATATCATTGTTTTTAACTGCTGAATAGTATTCCATTGTGTAAATATAACACATTTGCATTATCCATCTTTGGTTGAGGGGTATTCAGGTTATTTCCAGGTTCTGGCTATTATGAATAATTTTTCTATGAAATAGTTGAACATTGTTTGGTAGTGATGCACACCATTAATTACAGCATTCAGGAGTCAGAGGCAGGTGGATCTCTGTGAATTCAAGGCCAGTCTGATCTACAGAGTCATAAATCTATAGTCTTAATAGCATCAAATGCATAAAGTCCAGCTTTGGATATAAAATAAGTCCCAAGACAACCCTTCAAAACATGTAGGTTTTTAAAATTTACTAGATTAAAGATTTCAGAATTTGAATCATAAATCTTGATCAAATCCGATCTAGCAGAAAATATCAACAACTTCTTGGCTACTGTTGTTATATAATAGATTTACAAATCAGGTAGGGAATATAATGTAAATATTGGCTTACATTTGTAATAGTCTTCACTGTTTGATGATTATTACCGAATGTTGTCATTTAATGTATTGAATACCAGCTAGGGCAGCTAGAAGACGCTAAGACAGGTTCTCCAGGAAAGCAAACCCCACCTCTTCTAATGCTGTCTATTTCACTTCTTTAGAAATAGGCATTTCTTCTACTCACAGGGACAGTTATGAAGGTGGCCCAAATAAAACCCTAAAATTACTTAAAATACTATGACTTTTTTGTGATCTAGTTTCTTTTAACTTAATAGTAAGGTTTTGTAGCATGAAATTTGTAGATGATAATGCTTATCATTATCATTATTGAGGTTGAATATGTGAAACAGGTTTTATGAAACCCTTGTTTCATTGGTAGGCAAAAGCCCGATAGTAATTTTGATTTACTTTGGGCCTAATTGATTTATTTTAGTAACAATTAATTGCATTTTATGGAAAGTTTCTGACTTGGTGTAAACTCTCAATGAAGACAGTATGGTAGTAACAAGCTCGTAAATAAATCCAGTATTAAAAAGGAAAGGGCAAAGAGCATAGTCAAGAGCCAGTATAGATAGGACTTGCTCTCTGATCCATCTAGAGTCAGCTTTCAGAACAGCATTTATTCAACATGCAAAACTCCTCTACATTATGCTAGAAGTCATGAAATTTGAAATACATCTAAAGACATCGCTCCAGGTACTCCACACAAACTTTCATAGGTGGACTTTTCTGGTTATACTTTGTTGGTCTCCCTCTAAGCCAGCAGATGTCACCACTGCATGCATTGCTGTCATTCTAGTATTTTATTAAGACCCCCCCCAGGGAAGTCTCATAAATAAAGGGATAGGCATCTAAAGAATAAGGGAACAGTATAATGCAATATGATACAATAAATAAAAACAAATAAATCTGAATATAACAAATGTGTGTTTTCTAAAGAGTGAGAAATGGAGTGGATCCTGATTGGAGGAGAGGAGAGCTAGTACTGGAAAGGAAGGGGAAACTGCAATCAGGATCTGTTACATGAAGAAGTTCTATTTTCAATAAAAGAAAATTTAAAAAGATAATGGCACAGTAAGAAACTGGTAAGGCTCATGAGCAAATCTACCTTGTTTGTACTGAATACATATGATACTTTCATGTATACTTTCTAATTGCAACTTTTCATAGTTTGTGTCTAAAATGTTACATAGGTTCATGTATTGCTTATTGTGTTTCTATCTGCAACTCTGATCCTCAACATGCAAAGACAGAACCATGAGTAGAAGTAGAAGACAGGTGCTAGGCCTCCTTAGCCTCCTTTTTCCCCAGGGGAAGATGAGTGTGCTATCCACCTGTTCTGCAGCCCCACGATGCAGGACAATCAGATCTGCTGCCCCACAACGCAGGACAATCAGATGCGATAAGGAGCCAAGTCAAAACAGGAACTCAGTTTATTACTGCGAGCGTCAACTTATATAGATAGTTTAAGTGACATCCTGTGATGTGGGGATACCTCCAGCCAATGAGAAACAGCCAAGCCCTCCCTCTGGCTGGAGGGGCAGCTATCTAGGTTTTGCTGTCTTATCCTCACACAGTTTCCTCAAACTCGAGCCAGGCTTTGCTCTGTCCTACAGGACTTGACGTACAGGCCCTGAGATAATTTTGGTCCAACAGACAATCGCTCATTTTTTAGGGACCGTAACACGCGATGTCTTCAACTTCAAACAAAAACATCACAGACAAATCAGTTAACATTCGGCAACTTTTGTCCCTTTACTCAACATACTGTTTAATCTGGAGATATTCCTCTTATGTATAAAAATGTTATGAGTTACAATTTTATACATTTATTATGGATTTTGATAGGTTATGAAATACAGATGAAGTTTATGAACATATTGATTGCTGCTACCAATCTTAAGAATTCACAGAAATGTTTCAACAAGTAGAACAATTATGGGGAAGAAAAACTCAACTCATTATGTTCTTCCCATGTAGCCAGGTCACCCGCATTCTAAAATTTATTTTTGCTTTTAATTTTTAATTAATATACAAAGAAATATGTTTATAATATTTTCACACACAAGTAAAATTAGAAATTTTCTAGTCTGTGTTCATTTCAGAAATACCCCTCAAACTAAAAGATCCCTTTATAATTTTTAGTGTCAAATTATAATAGCTGAGGTATCTCTTCAAATTTGTTTCTCTCAATTCTTATTCTAAGCCCAATCTGGTTTGCCTAAAAGATTCTAGAAAAACATTTTAAGTGAGTCATTCTGCTACATTCAGATTTATTTCACTTATTTTTTCATGCATCAAAACGTTTACAAATGAAGGGCACAAGCTACACCTTATTAAAAGACACTTCCCATTGAGTTATTTTAGTTATTACTTGAATATCAATGTTATAGGTGATAACATTTTAAGGCATGATTTCAAAAAGGAATTCAAATTTATTTTTTATGTGTATTTGTCTGTGTGAATGTATGCCAAGTGTTTGTGAGCAAGCATGGAAGACAGAAGATGTGATCGTTTCCTTAGAGGGTGTCAGATGGTTTTAAGCTGCCTGATGAGGGTAGATACAACAAAATTTGGGTCCTCTGGAAGAGCAACAAGTGCTCTTCATCAGCTAATCATTTCTCCAGAGTCCAAATAAAACTTTTAAATAAATTCATTTGTTTATTATTTAATAAAAATGGACATTCTTTCAAGAAATCTGATTTACCAAATATCAGAAATATTTTCATGCTATAATTGTAGAAGCCATGATATCTGGAATCTTTAGTAAAATTCTTAAATTGTTTGGTGAAAGTTCACTGTCTCTATTAAGCTGTTGCCAGCCTAATGATTATAATTTATGTTGAGTCTTATAAAATTGTGGGGAGCTTTGGAAGACATAACATAGAAAGACAGGGAAGTTAGTAAGGACATTAACTCTCATGAATATTTAAAGAAGAGAGGTGATGACAAGAAAAGATAAGTAGAAATATCATGAGCCAAACAACCTAAGCATGTACTGCAGGAGGTTCCTTTAGGGTAACTGAGAACAAATCCATACCTTATTTTCTGTTGTGGTTCTTTCAGTAATCTAAGCCTAGTATGTTGAGTCTTTTTTTAATGTAGTGGCATAGAAAATAATCTAGCATTCATTTGAAGTAATTTCAGCAAATTATTGTATGATTAAAATTTGCCTCATGTACTGAAGAAAGTGATATTCCTATTAGCCATTTGTGTCTTTGGCCCATTTATCATGCAAAAGCTTATTCCCTGCTGAAAGATCACACAGTTCAATAAAAGAAAAATCAAATTCTTGATTTTTTCATACATGCATTTGTAAAAATCCTGTGGATAAGTGAAAATGAGGGAACATCAATTAGAAGCATATGCAAAGTGTTATGAATTAATGATATGCTGTGGTTACAAGCATGAATGTCTTATATAAGCTTGTATCATGTGGTATTTATTTTAAGAAAACCTTAATTTTGTTAAAAATAGATAATATTGGCTTCATTTATTTGAATAATACAGTTTTAATTGATTTCATATTTTCAACCTTGTTCTAATATTTGTGCAGGATTTATAAGAGTTAAAGATTTAATTAAGATATCTACTTCCCTGCTCCCATAACTATCCTTCCCCTATTCTAACCTTCCCAACCCCCGAATCTCTCCCCATCCTCCCCGTCTC
>LOJH01014836.1:17935-31200 GCA_001685095.1 Ellobius talpinus
CCATGCTGTCTCAGTCCACCTGAGAGTGCTGCATTTATTAAACACGGGCATTTTTATTTGGTCTAATCTGGTTTAAGTGGAATTCTTTGTACCAGCAGAGTGGCTTGTATTAAGATTAAACCAAACACCTAACAAACCAGATTTCATAAGAGGTGGCAGAGAGACATTCAACATACATTTATATGTATGGTGTGGTGCACACCTTTAATCCCAGTACTTGAGGCAGAAGCAGGGAGATCTCTGAGTTCAAGGCCAGCCTGGCCTACAGAGCAAGTTCCCAGGACAGCCAGGGCTACACAGAGAAACCTTGTCTCGAAAAATAAAACAAAAATAGCAACAAAAATTTATTTGTAGGGTTGGACTTGTAGTGGAAAAAGTGCTGGGTTTTTATCTCAGCAGAAACGCACACGCACACACGCACACACCCCAGAGAGAGGGGCAAGGGAGAGAAGAGGGCTGTGCCCAGGAGTGGGAGGCCAAGGCTAAGGGCCTACTAGAACTCCCATTCCAGGAATTCTGGGTAACAGTGGCTGGGAGATGAGTGTGGAGCCAGGTCACAGAGTGGCCACATATGCTTTTCTGAGGATTTAAGCCTGCTGGCTCTAAGTGTAGGCCCCAAGAGTTACCAAAAACTTTGCTGAACTGAAGTCTCAGATCCCCACCCTGTTCTGGGACTTTTTTTTGTTTTTGACAGGGTCTCACTCCAGCCCTGGCTGGTCTGGAACCCTGTAGACAAGGGTGGCCTGCCCTCCAACTGATATCCCCCACCTATTCCTCATAAGATTAAATGCTCAGCTATTCTGAGGCTTTTTAGGAAGAGAATCTGGAGGTAACTTTGGGATTTGTGAGTGTCTGATTCCATCTGCTTTCACAGGCTGGGAAGACAGTACTGGCTGCTCTTCCAGAGGACCCAGGTTTGATTCCCAGCACCCACCTGTAGCCCATAACCTTTTGTAACTCCAGTTCCAGGGACTCTGACACCCTCCTTTGCCCATCTCAGGCACTTGGCACACATGATGTATAGACATACATGTAAGCAAAACACACACACACACACACGGACCTTTAAAACATTTTAAACCCATATTAGCTGTGTTGCTGATGACTTTTGCTGTCTCCGTGGGAGACCCTGCTGCCACCACCTGCTTGGCAACCAGCTACTTCTTCCTGGTAACAGAAGACCAGTTTTGTCTACATAGACCAGGCACGCTGGCTTTGAACTCAGAAATCCACCTGTCTCTGCCTCTCAGGACTGAGACAAGACATGAGCCACTTTGCATCAGCTTTTCTAGGTTTTGAAGGGGCAGACAGTAAGATACTTGGGGACCAGAAAGTCCATCTCTAGCCTTAGGGGGGAATCCTAGTTTTCCTGTTGTATACATCACATCTCCCAGACTCCCTTGCAGTAGGAACCAGCCATGTAATAGTCATGACCCATGAGACACAGAAATAGTCTGAGTGTAATCTTATGGGATTTGTTAACACAGGAAGACGTGAAAGCCAGGTCAGATGTTGATGCTCCATTGTTTGCCCTGTGAGTGGGGTGTGACCCAGGACAGCTCATGGACCGGAGGTAGCAGTCTAAGGAAACAGCCCACGTGCCTAGGCAGAGCAGGAGGTGAAACATTTGTGTTGTTTCTTTTTAGATAGGGTCAGTCTCTCTACACAGCCCTGCCTATCCTGGAACTACCTATATAGATCAGGCTGGCCTTGAACTCATAGAGATCCTCCTGCCTGTATCCTGAGTATACCACACCTGGTTGTTTTGGTTCTGAGACAGTCTCACTACCACATATAATAAGTTAGCCTTGAACTTGTGATCCTTCCAACTTCAGCCTCCTTGGTACTGGAATTAGCTGTGTATCATCACACCAGCAGAGCTTTGCTCTTGAGAATGTGGTTGAGCCACAGCTTCAAACCCAGAACTCCAACACTGCCACTGAGACTTCCTGTCCTGAGAGCAGCCTGCAAACACCTTTTGCACATACTCCTAGGGCCTGCACACAGTAAGTAGGTGCTCAAAAAATACTTGAATAAGTTTAGAATAAGTGAGTGCCACATCTGTGTGTTGTCTTACGTTGCTTGTATCCAAAGAATTCAGCATGGTTATGTCTCACCAGGCCTGAGAACTTCCTAAGGACAGAAAAGCGTCTGGGCATTGGTGAGCCCTGTGCCCCACAGATCTAGGCACAAGATATATGTTTTGTAGAAATGAGCATTGATTTCTTGGAGGGGCCGAGACACTGCCCAGGACTGGTCTCTGTGCCTGTCGGAGCTGAGGGGATCTGGAAGCTCTACTCAGTCCTAGGGAGAGAAGTCCAAGGCAGCTGGTAAGACTCAAGACAGGCCACACTGGCATTCCCACACCAAAGGATGCCTGGGAACCACACTACTGTTGGCAAACAAAGGGACCCTGGCAAGTGCTACCACTAAGTCTTCATGAGGTGCACAGAACTTGTGACATTAGCCAAACCCAATCCCTCCCAATTCTTAATCCAGTCATCAAATCCTAATTCTGAGTGTGGCAACCATGGGAGGAGGGCGAGTAAGGAGCAGGGCATGAACAGCTTCACACAAGCAAAGGAGAACGTGAGATCTAGGGAACTGTGGGATTTGATGAGAACGGCCCACATCGGCTCATATGTTTGAATGCTTGGTCCCCAGTTGGTGGAACTGTTTGGGGAAAACTTAGGAGGTGTGGCCTTGGAGGAGGTGAGCCACTGGGGGTGGGTCCTGAGGTTTTAAAAGCCCATGCCAGGCCCAGTCTCTCTCTGCCTCCAACTTGTGGATAAGATGTAAGCTCTCAGCTACCGCTCCAGCACAGTGCCTGCTTGCTGCCATGCTCCCTGCCATGATGGCTGTGGACTCACCCTATGAAACTGTAAGCAAGCCCCCAGTCAAATGGTTAAAAGCTGCCATGTGTCTCTTCACAGCAAATAGATTAGTGTTTAAGACAGGGACATAAGCAGCTTGCTCTGTGCACACTGGGGGCGTGACAATATCCCATTGTGGACTCGGATTGGTTTTAATCTCAGGAGTTGAGAAACTAGGGAAGTGGGTGTGACTTCAGTCCTAGAGCACACGCAGGAGGGACAAATGTGGAGATCTGCTTGGCTGGAGGAGAGGGTCTCTAAAGAGGGTACAAGAATAAAGAAAAGGGCAGAGTGGAAGGAGTTACTCGTGCCCTCAGTCACCACCCGATACACTTCCCTACTATGGGAAAGCACCGCCTGGCTGGGAACCATGATTTCCACCAGGCAGAGGCTCCCACAGGCACTGCCCTAGGTGCTGGCAGGCAAGAAGGGAAGATTCTGGGGATGCACAAGAACCAACTGAGAGTGGACCCAGAGGTCTCCAGGCTAAGCAGGGGCACCATTCAGTGGCCGCCAGAGCTCAAGGTTTCTAGGAAGAAGAAAGCTGCTCTCTGCAAGCGCTTCATGCTTCCATGTGACCCTGGACCAGGGCTGGCGCGGGGAGGGGAGAGATTGACTGAACACAACAGCAAGTGTGAAAATTAAATTGAGATATTTAATAGACAGTGCAAACCATAATTTCATCTGAATATAAATGTATGCACATGTTTCCAATGAGTTATCTATCAATTATCACAAACAGCAATGAAGACCTTAGAGCTATGTTAGAAAACTTAATAGCTGGAATTTAATTCTGACAATCTTATTTGCTCAAGAGAGAATACATCCATTTCAGATCCGAGTCATAACTCCAAAAGACCAGGGGAGTAGGAGTGACAAGGGCCAAGGTGGTAAACATGGGGGCAGGTACACAGGTGATACACAGAAACACAGCTCTTGGGGAAACCAAAACCAAATGTGCTATTACAGCTAAGGACAAGAAAAAGCCCATCTATGGCTTTAAAAACGACTTTTCTGCCAGTACCATACACGTCTTACAGAGAGATGTGCGACAAGTCAGCTGACTTAAAGGACACGGGCTACATTTCCAGATCATTTCAACTGCAAGTGGCCGACCCTTTCCATGGAGGATTCAGCAGTGGAGTTAGCATAGTCCAGAAGCTCAATGTTGGATTTGCAAATACAGTTTATTTTACAGAAATTCAACATTATAAACAGCAGGCACCTCCCCCGCCCACCCCTGAGCTCAGACCAAGCTATGGGAGAGTGTGCAGTGATGCGGCCTGCTGCTTTGGGTGAGAGTCCAGCAATGGAGACTGCCTGCACCGCGTCTTGCCTGCCCGTCACACAGGCCAACAGAGTCTGTCTGGGCCCAGCCTGTGCTGGACCAGTTACATGGGTCCGGCCCAGTTCTCCAATTCCTTCACGTCGTCGTCTTCCTCTTCCTTCTTCTTGACAGGCTTGGATGGTCGGGCTACAGAGGGGATATTTGGTAGCGGGACTGTTTCGGGCCCACTAATCTGCAAATTCTTGTCTAGCTCCTCCTGTTAAAGTTCCTCCAACTCTGCCAAGAGTTTATTCTCGTCAAACTCATTCCCAAAGCCTGCAGGTTTGGAAATAGCTGTGGAAATCTCCTCTGCAAGTTCCTGCTGGTCAGCAATGTCCTGCATCAACTCGTCCACAATATCAATGTCCACGCTGTCATGGGCAGCATAGCCATGTTCTTGAGCACCTCTGTGTTGGTGTTGGCATTCTCCCGGGCCCCCCACTGGAACTTGATGGTGGACAGGGTGCCGTCTATCTGTGCCAGCTGCTTCTCCTACCTCTTCTTGGGCTTTAGAGCCTGCAGGGCTGTGTGTGCACTTGTTTTTGGTGCTGAGCTTCTTGGCTGCCGTCAGCTCCTGTTCAATGTTCTTCTCCAGAAACTCCTGCTTCTTGCTTAGCATCTCCTCTGTGTCCCAAAGCCGCTGGATGGCCTCCTGTGAGGTTGGGCTGCCCTTGCTCTCTTTACCCCTTCCAGCCCGAACAGCTTCCCCAAGACCAACATGGTTGCTGCTCGCCCCACCTGCGTCCGGCGCCTGCTCCCGGCCTCGCAGCTCCCAGAAGCCGCAGGTCTAGCCTCCACCTCGGCCCTGCAACTGGGCCCGGCCACATAACCTACTACTATGGGTTTCTTAAACAGGACTTTTTGACCTGATCTTTGGAGATAATCCCTCTGTCTCTCTCTGGCTCTCTGTCTGCCCTCACACACACCGTGAGAGTGTGTGTGTGTGTGTGTGTGTGTGTGTGTGTGTATGTATGTATGTGTGTGTATCTGTCTGTCTGTTGTCTATCTGGCTCTCTAGCTCTGGCCCTCTCTCCTTCCCAGTTGACTGATGTAACACCATCTACGCTGCCTACATCTGAGGTCAATGCTCAGCTTCAGAGTGGCACATGCCAGGTTTAAGAAGCGTCACATGGAACTAAACCAACAGATCAGTGGCAGCTTCATCAGAGAGCTGTAGGTCGGTGTGTAAAAAGTTGTTGAAATGTTGGCAAGCTGCCTTGGACTAAAGAGTGGTGGTGGTGGGAAAACTCTCTGTCCTTACTCTTGTCGTCCTTGTCCCCACAGCTCTGATCTCCACGGAGGTAGAAGAAATTTTTTGCACATAGAGGAGAAAAGAGGGTGAGGGTGGAGCACACAGCAGGTAAGGGTGTGAGGTTCATTCCCACTCCTTCGAAGAGCAGGTTATATCACGCTGTGCCTCAGAGAGAAGTGTCTTGGCTTCTGCGGGCTGAGAGAGGGCAGAGACAATCTGGAACTAGGGGCAGCTTCCCAAGGCCCTTCAGCATCAGGAGCAGAAAGGCCAGATGTGGTGTCATCGGCCCACAGCCAGAGACTTTCCCAGTCCTGCCAGGAAGAACTGCTTTCCAAAACCTTCTCTGAGAATACAGCGGAAACCCCCTCACTCCTGGGTCACACGTGGAACACAGGGACAGACTATGTGTCGCATAGATGGTGGATGACTGGTTTTAGAGACAGAGAAGGTCCTCCCGGGCACATTTGCTGGAAGTTCAGGCATCGCCTGTGTCCTCTAGGATGAGTGCCAGCTATAGAAGATCCACATAGATCACAAGGCAGGGCATCTTTTAGAAGGTGCTAGCTGCGTGACTCCTCTCTACATGTTGCTTCTACATCTTAGGATGCTGTATCTGTCCCAAGGGCTTATGGTTAAGCGCCAATGGTTTCAATGGGAATTTTAAGTTCCCTCTGATGAATGGAAAAGTGGCATAAACAGTGTATCCAGGGCTGTGATGAAAACAAAGGACCCTCTGCTGCTCTCTAGCTGCACGTTCCCTGGTGACTCCATTTTCCCAGCAAAGCAGCTTTGCTGGATGGAGCTGGAGGTCCCCATCCTTGCAGATCCCCTTGACTAGAGACACACTTGTGGTTCCACACACACCCCTAACTCGCCATCTCTCCAAATGAGTTAACTGCAGGAAGAGAAATCCTAAAATGTACTGTGCTCGTGTGTGATTACGTGAAGATATAATCTGGGGAGCCTGACCAAAGTAAAAAGCCCCCAGAGAGCCTGCAGCAGCTAGCCAGCAGGGCAGCTGAGAATAGTCCTTCTTCATTGATTTGGGCTCACAGGGTCTGAGAACCAGGCAACCAGGTCTGAGAACACAGCCTTAAACTTACATTAAATTGTTTTTATTCAGCTAGGGTTACAACTCATTGGTAGTGAAACCAATCAAACCCCCCCCCCAAAAAAAGTTGTTCTTCAGAAGTATCCTATTGGTTTAGGTTGTAAGTTCAAAGTATTGGCCATGGTTTGACAGTTGATACAGTGATGTAGATCTTATGTGACACTGTCCTCGGGAACAGATCAGTTGGGCTGAGTAGATCATGGAGCCCTTAGGTGATGTGTCTCAGCAGCAGCAACAATGGCATTCGGTGGATGGAGCACTTCCTTCCATGCTCATGCCCAGGGTATCTGGATATGAGTGTGGTCCTTTCTCTCCTTCGGCTCCCTCCGTCAGTACTGCACCACTCTCCTGTCACAGCTGCCTCACATGGGCGTGAGCTTTGATCATGATGAATATGAGAGTTTCTGTAGCAAAGGTGAGGTGTGGGCACAGGAGGAAGAGTGAGCCCTTCCACAGTGGATGCTACTTGGGATGTCTCCAACAAGCCTTGTATTAAAAGCTTAGTGTTTGGGGATATTTGAGCAAACTGTGTCAAGATGTCACTGTTTTACCTTACCTGTCTAAGGCACCTGATTGGTTTAATAAAGAGCTGAATGGCCAATAGCTAGGCAGGAGAGGTTAGGCAGAACTTCCAGGCAGAGATAGGAACAATGGGGAGGAAGAGAGGCGATTTTGCCAGCAAGACATATGGAGAGAGTCTGGCATACAGAATAGAGGAGAGGTAAAAAGCCATGTGGCAAAACATAGATTAATAAAAATGGGTTAATTTAAATTATAAGAGCTAATTAAAAACAAGCCTAAGTTAAGGTCAAACTTTCATAATTAGTAAGAAGTTTCCGTGTCATTATTTGGGGGCTGGTAGTCCAAAGAAAGTCTGACCAGAAAGTTTCTGCAACAGCTTAGTCTTCAGCTGAGGGCTACTGGGAGATCCAGGAACCTTACAGAGGTGGAGCCTGGTGGGAGGTTTTAGGTCATTGGAAGCATGCCCTCAAAAGGGATTGTGGGGACCTGGGTTATTTCCTTTACATTCTCCACCAGGAGGTCAGTGGGAGGCTCTTCCCCTAGTGGTGCACCCTGCACAACCAGCAGGCAGCTGGGCCCTTAGAGACTTTCCTCCCAGCCAGGTCCCATTGCATCTGTAACTTTGCACAGGGACATTGTGATTCTTGCAGCCTCCTCAGCTGCCTGAGCTATGAAGTTCCATGAGATTCCAGAATCGTCAGAGCCTTCTTCTCCCCTGTAGGAGGGAATGTTTCAGTTTGGAAGAACCAGCCATAGAGCAGGACCCTGAAAAAAGAGAACCTCCATCTCTCAGGGGCTGGACTTGCAAGCGTGAACACCCACGTGAACATGTGTTTGCACTTCCCCAAGTTTACACCCACAGAGTCCTAGGTTCGTTGTTGCTACCCTCATCAGTGTAGAAGAAAAGAGCATCTTTTCATTACTTTGTATTTTATGTACTTAGGTGTTTTGCTTGTAGCATGTATGTCTATGCACCACACGTATGCCTGGTGCCCACAGAAGCCACAAGAAAACATTGGATCCCTTGGAAGTGCAGTGACAGATGGTTGTGAGTTGTTATGTCGGTCCTGAGACTACAAACCCTGTCCTTTGTAAGATTACCAGCTCTCTTAACCTCAAAGCCATCTCCCCAGCACCAAGAGCATAAATTCTTGAAAGATGGGTCCTCCTTGAATCTGTCCTCAAGTTTTGTGCCTCTGATACCTTCAATTGGGATAGTGTGTGTCCTTTCCAAATAGAGAAAGGACAAAATTCTGTGCGGCTGCAGCTCATAGGAAAGGTCACAGTTTTTTGCAATCCAGTTTCGTAACTATGTGCCAACTCACCACACACTGGGATTCTCTAATAAATACTCTTCCTGACAACGTGAGGACCTTGCACGGAAGTGAAGTACCCCCTGAGAGCAGGGCAGCAGGGAAGACAAGGAGTGGCATTTAACTGCACTCCACCCTGGGGTCATGGCAGATTGTACTTTTTGCTTTTCCTGTTTGGTTGGCAGGACAGACAGAAGTTGACAGATTGTCATTGTGCATTCTGATCGAAGGGGAGGAAACAGGAGAGTCCTTGACTGTCCATTCTCCTTGGTAGGAACACCAAGCTCAGAGAGTGGAGAGCTTGCCTGAGCCATGTGACTTCAGGGACCTTGAGTCAGGGCAGTGTTGGGGGCTGGTTTGTCCCCTGTCTCTCTTACCACCATTATTCCTTAGAAATTTTTTCCCTCTTTGAACTCATCTTCTAAGAATAAAACTCGAGGCTATTGAATTTGTGAGCTTCTTCTCTGGGTGGCGTTTCTGGCTTCACTGTACCTACCAGGTGTCTGCTCCCTATCCGACCTTCAAAGGTCTTTCTTGGCATATCCGCTGGGAATCTGCAGCTGAAAACTTGTCTCCTTTGAATTTGGCCTATTTCCTGTTATCAAAGAAGATTTATACTCTCTTCCAGAAAGCTCAGAGCTGAATTTAACATTCAGCCATGGCCTTTGGATCACCCGAAAGGCGGTTTGCCCTTCCCGTGATGAGGTTCTAAATTGTACATTTCAGCTTCATTCTGTTTTGAGCCAAAGCTTTTTGGATACATGATCCTTTGAATAAATGTTTTATTAATTAGTTTTCAAAGTTAGTATACAAAGTTACAGGTTTTGTTATGGCGTTTTATGCATACATACCATTGCACTTTGCTCATCTAAGCATCCCCCTTCATACGCTCTCTGCCCCTCCCCCCTTTCCCAGGTCTTTCCACCCCAAGCAAAGCTATAAAATTACTAAACTGAAAGGTGGAAATGGTGGCACTCAGGAGACTGAGGCAGGAGGATTGCCCTGAGTTTAAGGTCACTCTGAACTATAGAATAAAAATCTTGTCTAAAACAAGCAAAAAATATACATATATGTGCATATATATATACACACATTTATATATAGATATATATAAATTGGGTAGACTACGTGATACAAGTGATTGCTGTTGTCGTAAGGACTGCGAGTACTCATGCTCTGGAGTAATTGTTCTAATGGGAGAAATTTGGCCATGCAATGACACTGCACCAGTACCAGGCTTAAGACCCAGAGCTATGAAATTAAACCAAGCAACAAGAAAAGCTTCCATCAAACATGGAAGAACACTGAGGATTAGTGTGAGTTTTGAAGACTTTCTAAGCAATTCATGTAAAATATCTTGGGAGCAGATCAGTTTTGTACTTCATAGGGAGAAATTGAAAAGCTGAGCCACAGGGTTCTTGTGACTTGGGACTCCAGGATTCACTCCTAATAGCCACCAGGAAAACATGGACCCTGGTCCTGGGACAGCCTACCCAGGTTATGCTGAGAACAGCTGCCCTTGGTCCGTGAGACTACAACCAGCAGACACACAGGTGAATGGATTCCAGGCTGGCTTCATTTTCTTTTGCTTTTCAAAAAAAAATTTCAATTGATTTTATATGTATGGGTGTTTGGTCTGCCTGTATGTGTGTGCAGTATATCCATGCCTGGTGTTCACAGAGACCAGGGAGCCTGTCCAATGCCTAGGAGTGGAGTTACAAATGATTGTGAGCTACCATGTGAATGCTGGGAATCAAAGCCAGGTCCTCTGGAAGATGAGCCATCTCTCTAGCCCCTGAGTTTCATTTTCTTACTCTAAAAATGGGGTTACAGTCCCTCTTCATTGAGCATTGCAGAGAAGGAAATGTGATTTATCAGAAGAATGAGCATAGTGCCTGAAGTTTCCCTGAAATTTGAGTCAAGCATGTCAATTTCTGTCTCATAACAAATCCTGTGCAGAGCCCTATATTAGAATTTAAATAATTATTATTAAAAAAAACAGCCACAGGATACCAAATTTGCAGATACACTCCCAACCTCAAGTGTTCAGCTCCCTCAAGTGCTACCACTTGGATTAAAAAAAAACAGATTCCAGAAGCCCTCCTGTCCTCCCCTGCTCACTACATGGCACTAGAGAGGGCACCCACTATCCTATATCCACTGCCTATCATCTTATATATGGGCTGTGCCTGCTCTGTGATTTAGGCAAATGGAGGCACACAGTCTGTACCATTTTGTTCTTGGCTTCTTTCGCTCACATTTACAAGATACTCCCATGATGGGTGTAGAACAACAGCTTGTGTAGTCCTTTGGCTCTATAGATGCTCATCACCGGATACTTCAGTTCTCCATTGCAGCATTGATGGGATCTGCGTTCACAGAGTGAGGATGCTGTAATCGTGCCACTGTGAAAATGCCTGTGTGTGCCTCCTACTGCTGGACATGGACTTGTCCATCAGTTTCAGTCAGCCCTAACAGTTTTCCAAAGCAATGTTCCCATTTATACTCGGAGCAATATAGGTGGCCCTCATCATCCTTGACAGGCAGCACAGCAGTCTCTTTGGGTATGGAGTCTCCAGAGGAATAGATCCAACAGGATACAGACATACAGTTTGTCCACTAATGGATAGGGATACAGAAAGATATTTATTTTGACAGATTGGCTGGCACCATTGTGAGAGCTGTGAGGTCTGAGGATCTGGAATCTGCAAGCTAGACAACCAGGAATGCTGGCGATGTGCTTCTGGTCTACACACAAAGGCCCGAGAACAGGGAAGCCAATGCCCTAAGTACTGGCCCAAGTCAGCGGACCCAAGAACTAGAAGTACCAACCCCAGGGCAGGCTCAGATGAGCCTGAGCTCATCCAGCTGCCTGGTTTCTTTATACCCTCTTGTTCTGGGTTTTGTTATTGTTTTGTCTTCACCAAAGTCACTCCACCTGGTGCCCTTTTGTCCTGGCTTGGCACTTGTTTGGTTGGGTGGCACTCACTCACACTAGAGAGAGACAATCTCTTTTGCTCAGGCCACTGATCAAATGCGAGTCCCTCCTGGAAACGCCCTCACAGACACACCTATAAATAACATTTTACCTGCCAACGGGCACCCCTTAGCTAGCAGGTTGGTACATAAAGTCCCTCTCAGGCATCACGGGACAGTGTGATGCCTCATTATGCATTTCATTTGCAATGACCAGATGACTGAAAGACCTGCTGCACTTTCAAAGTCACGTTATGCCATCTAGATAAACTAAGACACTTGCACACACCAACAGTGCAGGCCCAAACGTACGGAGCAACAACAGAAATGTAAACAGCACGTGACAAAACACAGGCACAATGAAGCCTTTAAGTATTCTTACTGAAGATTCAAATTAATCAACCTCAAGTGGTCAAAGACAAATAGGATCTTAAGGCATTTTAATATCATGCAGAATTCCATATGAAATTTGCACCACAAACTTTAGCTTTTCCTTATTTTTTTGTCTTTCACAAGACAAATTTATAATACTTGTAAACTTTAGTCAGAAACTTGATGATGAAGGACATTTCAAATAGTTTTAGAAAGTAGATTTTAGAATCATTGGTCTCTTATCACCCCCTCCCAAATAGATGAATCGTGTAAAGGCCCTGTTTTCTATATTTAGCAAACAAAGTCCATTCATTAAATGTTCTTGAGCAAACAGGAAGTCACAGTTAAAAGTGTGTTATTTAGCAAGCAAGCAGAGCCAAGAGATGGGCTAGAAAGATGGATCAGTGGCTAAGAGCACCTGCTGCTCATGCAAAGGACGCAGTCTGTTCCCAGCACCCACACAGTGGCCCGCACTTGCCTGTAAAGCCAGCTCCAAGGTGTCCAATGCCCTCTTCTGGCCTCTGTGGACAGTCACACACAGGTGATGTGTGAGTAAGAACACACACACACACACGAACCAAGAGACCTCACAATATACCTACAGCATTCACAAAAAGTTGTATTTAGAGAAAATTTCTTTGAATGCTGTCTTTAATATGGAAAGAAAATTTAAAATACAAGTTAGAATTTATCTTAAGAAACTAGAAGACAAAAAATAACAACAACAACAAAAAAAACCCACAAAGGATATAAGACAGGGGAATTAATTAAGATAGGAGCTGACAGCAGTGCAGTAGACACAGGAGCTGAGTCCTCGGCTACTTAAATTTAGGGTTAAGGCTGGAAAATGTCTACCCCCAAACACGATGAGGAGCCTAAAACTCCTTAGTCTGTAGTGGTTGACTTCCTTCGCTGTGAAATATCAGTAACAGCAGTAATGGCAATGACATTGAGGGGCTTGTAAACGGCCAAGAAGGATGCCAAAAATCAGCATGGCTTTAGGTGATTAGGCGATGTTGACCGTATGTAAGGGTCTCTGTGGAAAGCCCAACATACATCCGTGTAAATGGTTGGTTCCAGGGCTCTCAAACACACCAAACCCCAGAGATGCCCAAGTCCCTCACCTGAAACGGCTTCATATTTACATGGACCCCACAGATGTCCTCTTACTCTTCACATCTTCTCTAGGGAACGTACAGTTTGCAACCCAACGTGAGATCTGCACAAATGGTTCTTATACCATATTGGTCAAGGAATCACGGCGGGAGTTGGTAGACATGCTTCAGTACAAACAAGAGTTTAAAAAAATCTGCAATGTGTGACTGGTTGAATTCAAAGATGCAGAATACGTGTATAGCAAGGGCCAACTGTGCTATATATTTTATTTATTCAGAATATTAAAGACACGAGTGTGTGCACTGCTACAGGGAGGGGTGAAGGCGTAAGTCGTAAACAATCCCACACCGGTTCAGAATTATAATTAACAGAATAGTTATTTATTTAAAGGGGAAAACTTACA
>LOJH01014837.1:4141-23837 GCA_001685095.1 Ellobius talpinus
TTGGAAGAGCAGGCAATGCTCTTAACCTCTGAGCCATCTCTCCAGCCCTATGACCTTACTCTTAAGTGACTTAACCATGTGAGCTTGTGTTTCTGCATCTGGAAAATACCTGCCTCATCTGGTTATTGTGGGGACTCAGTGAGTTGATTGGGGAAGCTCTTATCCCAGTGTCTGGTAAGGGTGGCTTTTATTCTAGGTTAGGGATCTTTGAATGATTAGAAGCACAGAGATAAGAAAGTCTAGTGTGTTACATAGGGATGGTGGCATAAGCCTATAATTCTAGAAACTCAAAAGGCTGAGGAGAGGGTCAGGTCTAAAGTGATGGCTCAACTACTGAGACTGCTTGCTGATTGACTTGGTATAAGAGTGACCCCTCCTCGAGGCTCATATATTTGAATGCTTAGTCACAAGGGAGTAGAATTGTTTGAAACGATTTAGAAGGATTAGGAGGTGTGATCTTGTTGGAGGAAGTGTGTCACTGGGGGTGGGCTTTGAAGTTTCAAAAGCTCATGCATGCCAGGCCCAGTCTTTCTGCCTACAGATCAGGATGTAGCTCTCAGCTACTGCTCCAGTGCCTCCATGATGATAATGAATTAACCCTTTGAAACAGTAAACAATATACCAGTTAAATGCTTTCTTTATAAGAGTTAATTTGGTCTTGGTGTCTTTACACAGCAATAGAATAGTGACTAAGACATTGACCTTAAAGAAGTCATGTGTTTGGTTCTCAGCACCCACATGAGGTGGCTCCTAACCATACATATAATTTCAGTTCTATAGTATCTAGCACTTTTTGGCTTCTGCAGACACTTGCACACATGTACAAATGAACTCATGCAGACACACATACACATTAATGAAAAAACATTTAAAAAGCATTCAGGGGCTGGAGAACTGTCTCAGCAGTTAAGAGCACTGGCTGCCCTTCCAGAGGACCCGGGTTAAATTCCCAGCATCCACATGGCAGCTCACAACTATCTGCAGCTACAGTTTGTTACCCTCATACAGATATACATGCAGGCCAGCACCAATGCACATAAAATAAAGATAAATTAAAAAAAAAGCCAGGCAGTGGTGGTACAGACCTTTAATCCCAGCACTTGGGAGACAGAGGCAGGCAGATGTCTGTGAGTTTGAGGACAGCCTGGTCTACAAATCAAGTTCCAGGACAGCCAGAGCAGAGCAGTTAATACAGAGAAAAAGAAAAAGGAAAAAAAAGAAAGAAAGAAAAGAAAAAAAAGGAAGGTCATTTGACTCTCTCAGCTGCCTGGTTCTTAAGAAAAGAGTCCTTTTCTATCTTCTTCAAAATAAATGGCTTCAAGAGACATTGATGATGACTGCAGGGAGGACAGATTAGGGAAGAGCTCTCAAGGGAAGCTCTTTGGATGCAGAAGCTGAATGACTGCCTGAAGCTGAGGACAGCTGAGGTCTCCACCTTCCATGTTTAGCATCATGGCTCAAACAAGACTGAGGCACCTGGCTCTGAAAGTTCTGGGTTGGTTGGACTGTCAGGGAGGGGGAGGACTCCCTGAAAGCATGGGTCTATATCATGGCCATGTTGACTGTGAAATTGGTGAGTAGTAAAGTTCTGGAAGTTTGAAAACGGAAGAATGGGAGGAAACAGGGAATCCTTGCTTTTTGGGTGTAGCATTGGTCCTACCTTGTTAGGCAAAGAAGCCTGTGCTGGCCTGTCTAGTTCCTGTAACTTCAGGACCTGTAATGTTTGACTCTTCTCCCTACAGACTTTGCCATTATTTAATTTTGTCATTTATTGTTGTAAGTGAGAATTAATTATCTTGCAGGGACACAGGCTTAAAAACTCTGAGAATCAGACTTACCAGGCCCTGGACAGCTTGAATACCAGCCGGCGGGTGCTCATCTCTGGGACCCCCATCCAAAATGACTTGCTTGAATATTTCAGCTTGGTGCACTTCGTTAATTCAGGCATTTTGGGTAAGGAGCCCTGCCTTCCTGCTTTGTCCTTAGAGTGAGGAGAGCAAGGAGACATTGCCAATTAGGTGTGGATGAGTAGAAACTCTTGTTGGAAGGCTTCTCTTGTCAGAGAGTAGCCAAGCTACAGCTAAGCTGATACCTGTTATCTCAGCATCTCAGGAAATGGGAGGCAGGAGGATCAGGGTTTCAGAACCATTTTTGTACATAGGGAGTTTGAAGTCAATCTGGGCTACATTAGACCTTTCCTCAAAAGAGGAAAAGGGGTGGGGAGGCAAAACTGTAGGGTGGCTTTGTCTGTGGAGCAACTCTGGAAGACCAACATGGGCCATTTATCTTCTGCAGAGGCAGTGTTAGCTATGTAGGGATTGTGTGCCTATCAACTGGAGCTGGAAATATCCCTGTGCATTAAAATTATGTGTGATATATGCTAATATGGTATGTGCATGTGGGTGCCTGTGCTTTGTTGACAGGTTTCTGTCATGCTTGGTCCACAGCCTGTTCAAGTCCCAAAGAAACACACAGAGGCCTACATTAATTATAAACTGGTTGGCCTGTTNTTTTATTAAACCAGTACAAGTGACAAATCTTTACAAGGTACAAGACCATTGTCCTACAGCAGTGCATAGGTGTTTTTGACTGCTCTCTACCATAGTTTTTAAAAGTTTCAATTTTTTTTTGGAGACAGGGTTTCTCTGTACAGCTTTGGAGTCTGTCCTGGAACTTGTACTGTAGGCTAGGCTGGCCTTGAACTCACAGAGATCCACCTGCCTCCTCCTCCTGAGTACTGGGGTTAAAGGCATGCGCTACCACCACCTGGCATATAGAGTTGGGCAGTGGTGGTACATGCCTTTAATCCTAGCACTCTGGAGGCAAAGGTAGGTGGATTTCTGTGAATTTGAGGCCTGCCTGGTCTGGAGAATGATGTCCAGGAAAGCCAGGGCAACACAGAGAAATCCTGCCTTAAAACAAACCAACAAACATACAAATAAATGAAGGGCTAGAGAGATACCTCAGCCCTAGTTGTCCTGGAATAGACTAGGCTGGCCTTGAACTCACAGAGATCCTCCTGCCTCTGCCTCCTGAGTGCTGGAATTAAAGGCGTGCATCACCACTGCCCCGTTTTTGTTTTTGTTTCTTATGTTTTTGGTTCTGTGTCTTTATCTTATAGTTGTAATTTTAGTTCATTAACAATTACTATAAGGTTTTTTTAATCAGGGTATTTCTATCTAACTATAATAGGGACTCAAATCTTAACTATTTTGCTGTCTGATTCATTAAATAAAATTGCTTGTATTTTTTCAGCTTTATTCTCAGCAGGGAGGGTGATTGGTGACAAGATGGTTTGTCATTATTAGCAGTAAGAAAAATCATTCCACCCTTACATTCTTTAATACTCTTAATTCTCTCCTGAGTTTAGGAACTGCCCAGGAATTTAAGAAGCATTTTGAGTTGCCAATTTTGAAGAGTCGAGATGCAGCTGCTAGTGAGGCAGACAGACAGCTAGGGGAGGAACGTCTGCGGGAGCTCATCAGTATTGTGAACAGGTAATAGTCTCAACTCTGGTCAGCCAAATGATTTGAGATCTTCTAAGCTATTTGGGAACTGCCCCGACCTGTGGGCTTGGCAGTCTGGAGCCTTTAAGGACTGGTATTTGGGAGAAGGAGTGGGATCTGTGCCATAAATTGTCACTGAATAAATAACAAAGTCTTATAGGGTAAGTTCCATTTCTGGGGAGCCCTTTGGCCTGGTTTTGCTCTTATCAGCCTGGTGAAGAAGCACTTCTGTTGGTACAGTTAGCCTCCTGAACAAGACATATCCTTGCTAGCACTTCAGAACCTTCTTGACAGTTGGTTTAGCCTAAAGCATCTGGCTTTCTATGTGCAGACTCTAGTTTTGGGGAAAGCTTAAGAATGTCTGCATGGTTCCCAGCCCAAGAGGGCCTATTTCTTTTTGTGGGTTTAAAATGAACCAGGGGCAAACACATTCTGGATTCCTGTTGTTGGTATGCGCCCTTGATGATTTAACATTATGAATGTCCTGCTCTTCCCAACAGCATGGCTACCTCTTCCTACCAATTTTAGATGGCAGATTTATTGTGTCCCACGAAGCTGCTGAGTTTTTTTTTTCTTCTCGTCTTTTGAGGTAGTATCTCATGTATCCCAGGCTACCTCCCAGATGCTGGGATTCAGGCATCTGCTATCATGTCTGACTAGGTAGCTACTCAGAATATGCCTCTCTATTCATCCTGGTCTACCCAGGAGATGAGAGTTTAATGACGAGAGCTTAAAAACTCTGGGAGTCATATGACAGCTGTTATCTGCAAATGTAGATAGAATCCTCCCAGTAAAGACTTACAGTTTAGGACATGGAGAGTTGGCTTAGTGGTTAAGAGCACATGTTGTTCTTTTTTTTTTCAATGTATATTGGTGTTTTTACCATGAGTGTCAAGTTTCCTGAAACTGGCGTTACAGACAGCTCTTAACTGTCTATAACTGTCATGTGGGTGCTAGGAATTGAACCCAGGTCCTATGGAAGAGCAGTCAGTGCTCTTAAACACTGAGCCATCTCTCCAGCCCACATGTTATTTATTCTTGCAGAGGATTCCTGACACCTCCGTGGTAGTGTACTTAATTCCAGTTCCAGGGATCTAGTGCCTTCTTTTGACCTCTGAGGGCACTGGGATAAACATGGCGTATAGGCACACATGCAAGGAAAACACTCATACACATAAAATTTTTAAAAAGTCCCGAAGTTTGTGACCTACTTTTCCAGACAGAGCTGCAGATTGAATGCAAGACCTTAGCTTTCTTTTAAAGACCAACCAAGAAGCTGAAGGGAAGAAAAGATGTTGTTAGTCTAAGCTAGATAATTTTGAAGGCCTTTGTTCCCATGATTAAAACCCTGAAACAAACAAATAAATCTCATATGTGGAATAATAAGTCTTTGATATATGTCATAGAAATGATAGGTCTGACATATAAAATAGAGTGAGTCTTGGTCCTTTAGGTAGGAGCTCTTATTCTAATATACAGCACATCACTTTTACCAGCCTGTTGCTTTTTCTCATTTTCCCTAGGTGCCTGATACGGAGAACATCAGATATCCTCTCTAAATATCTGCCAGTGAAGATTGAACATGTGGTTTGTTGTAGGTACTGAAATCAACTCAAAGGCGTGCAGTGAGTGGGTAAAAGCTTAGCTTCTGAAGCATGGCTGAATCTCAAGATGTTCTTAGGGTAGCAGTGTGTGTGGTCCAGCTTTTTCTGGTTAGCCACCTGCCTCTTTATTTTCAGGCTGACACCCCTTCAAACCGAGTTATATAAGAGATTTCTGAGACAGGCTAAACCCGAAGAAGAATTGCATGAAGGCAAGATGAGTGTGTCTTCCCTGTCTTCTATCACCTCTCTAAAGAAGCTTTGTAACCGTGAGTGTGCCCAAGCCCAGTATCTTCTGTGTGGGTGAGCAAGGGAGAGGTATTTCCTGTGGATAGGCTGGTGACCTTCATTAGAGACCTCACGGAGGCCACATGTAGTCTAACTCTCCATAAGACATGACTCCTGCTTGTGGACTCTTCTCCGTGAACTATGCCTTTATTTTAGAAACTACATCTTGGTGCTTGATGTACTGTGCTGTGTATGTGAATGCCTGTATGTACACGTCCTCTTGTACATTAGGCAGGAGGAGAAATAACAAACAATGCCTCTCATGTTGATTCTCTCCTTTTGGGAGAACATAGTAGTGTGTGATACTGTCCATCTAGGCTTCCAGATGGTACTGGCTACACCCTATGGGAATTGGGAGGGTGACCCCCAAGACAGTCTAGTTGTAAGTGAGGCCTTTCCTTAGGTGCCAGACATCCAAAGGGTGAACACTGAAGTGGAAGCTTTAGAAAGGCAAAGTCACTAGCATTTTTTTTCCCCAGATCCAGCTTTAATCTATGACAAGTGTGTGACAGAGGAGGATGGCTTTGAGGGTGCTTTGGATATCTTCCCACCTGGTTATACCTCTAAAGCTGTGGAGCCACAGCTGTCAGGTGAGCCCTACCCATCAGTAGATGGCCTCCTTGGAGGAACGATAGAAGGGTGGGAAATTTTCTGTTGAAGCTGTCCTTTATGAAAGCAGGGTATCAAGTGTAGCAATCCCGGGCCACTGGGAAGGCCAGCTGTGAGGAATGACAGTAGTCACTCTTCCCAGGTAAGATGCTGGTCCTTGATTACATTCTGGCCATGACGCGAAGCCGCAGCAGTGACAAAGTTGTGCTGGTGTCTAATTATACTCAGACGTTGGATCTCTTTGAAAAGCTGTGCCGAGCTCGAAGGTAGGGAAGAGTCTAACCAGGCTAGCAAAGGGATATATCTCCCTCACTGGTACTCTAGGAGGACTAGGTTTTTCTGGTTATTGGATGTTTTATCAAGATGTGGCTATATGAATGACTTTCCTGAGTTCTCCCTAATGGCTGTGATGGCACTAATTCCATCTCTGTACATGCTTATATCCTGGTCCCTCGAATACTCCACAGATCTTAATTCCTGCCCTTACATCTCTGTCCTTCTCATTGGGAGACCTCAGACAATGCACAGGCACCTCAAGATGGTTAATCTAGTCTTATTGGTAGCCATAGCTTCAACGAATTCATCCTTCTTCGGTCTTGATCTTTGGATATCCCTCCAGGTACCTGTATGTTCGCCTGGATGGCACAATGTCCATTAAGAAGCGAGCCAAGGTTGTGGAGCGCTTCAACAGTCCATCAGTAAGTACACCAATGCATAGGAATTAACTGTTGAAAAGATGTAAGGAGCTGTATTTCTTTTTGTCTTCTGGTGGGTGTGATAATATGAAGCTGACTGACTTAGAATCTGACTTTGTGGGTTGGGAAACTGAATGGTAGGCACACTGACTTGTCCTCTGTTTGAGTATACAAGAATGACAGGAGACATGTAGTTGAGCTGAGAAGTGTGTGCACTCCACCCCCTCCTTCTTTTCTTCCCAGAGTCCTGATTTTGTCTTCATGCTGAGCAGCAAAGCTGGGGGCTGTGGTCTTAATCTCATTGGTGCTAACCGTCTGGTCATGTTTGATCCTGACTGGAACCCAGCCAATGATGAACAAGCTATGGCCCGAGTCTGGCGTGATGGTCAAAAGAAAACCTGCTATATTTACCGACTGCTATCTGTAAGGATGGTGATGTTGATCAGAGTGGGGGTGGGTCACGAATCAAGACCCTCTTAACTATTTCTCAGCGTGTCTCTTTTTAGCCCTTCTCTGCCTCTATCCGACCTCACTATATACTTAACCCTGAGTTCTTTGTTCTGTTCTCCCTCATCCCTTCTTTGCTCTCCTCCAGATGCTTTTCTTGCTGTGCTCTTGAGATGCTTACTCAAGATACTTTTCAAAGGGCACTGTTTGCTTTTATAACATGTCATTTACTTTAAAATCGTCTCATGCTCCGTGTACCAAAGGGCTAAGAAGTGGTAAATGTTACTTATCCACTACAGATCACGCAGACTGTTGTCTCTATCTCTGGCTTACTGATGATTTCGTATACAAGCTGTCTTCGTTTCCTTCCCAATCTATTATCTATCCTGTGAGTACCATGCTTGACTTCATCTATAATGATCTTAGTTCCACATCTAATTATTCTTAAGGCTCTAGTATGTTGTGAGTCATTTGTTTTCAAAGCTTTAATAGAGATCATCTTATTACTTTTCCATCCTTTCTTTCTAGCTTTTTTTGGGGTGGGTTAGGGGATTGAAACAGTTTTTCTGTGTAGTCCTGACTGTCCTGGAACTTGCTCTGTAGAGCATGCTGGCCTCAAACTCAAGAGATCTACCTGCCTCTGCCTCTCAAGTGTTGGCATTAAAGGCATGCACCACCACTGCCTGGCTTTCTAACTTTCTTATACTCACATTCTTTACCCTGTTTCTAAGAAATCTTCCAGCCTCAGCCTCCTGAACAACTAATTGAAGCTCTTTGTTTTTCAAACCCCATTATGCTCAGCTTTCTCTCTTGGCTTGTAATCTTTTTTTTTTTGAGTTAGCTCAAATATAATCTACTTTCAATATTTTCTGAACTCCTCTACCATTCCTTCTACAGGACCCTGGGTATCATGTACAGACTTCTGTCGTTGTACAAATTTGTTTGTAAGTCTATCGAAGTGGTCAGTGACCTAAAGGATGGATCATACTTCATTCCTCCTTGCATCCTATTACTAGTATATGACCTGAAAAAATACTCATGATATTGAATAAAGAGAGTTGGGCCTGGTGTGAGGGAGCTTTGCTACAGATAACCTGTTTTTACCCTAAATGAATTTAGCCCCATCCCTGACACCCTCCACTGGTTCAGAAAATGGGCAAAACAGCACAATTCTTGACTCTAGAAAAACTAGGGAAATGGATCTCAGCTGAGACAGATATTAGCCCAGGATTTGTACTTTGCGTTCATTGCTTTTCAAGATGTCTTTCACCCCTGGTTTTCCTGCTCCCTCGGCATCTACAGGATGACTGAGCCCTGCATTTCATCCTACTTCTAGACTGGAACCATAGAGGAGAAGATCTTTCAGCGGCAGAGCCACAAGAAGGCACTGAGCAGCTGTGTGGTTGATGAGGAGCAGGATGTGGAGAGACATTTCTCGCTTGGTGAGCTGAAAGAGCTATTTACCCTGGATGAAGCCAGCCTCAGTGATACACATGACAGGTAGGCGGAGTGCCCTTGTCATTATCTCTGAGCTACCTGAGCAGCACAGAAATAAGATCTGTAGTGACCACAACTCTGTCCTCTGACCCCAGGCTGCATTGCCGCCGCTGTGTAAACAGCCGCCAGGTCTGGCCACCCCCTGATGGTTCTGACTGCACTTCAGATCTGGCTCAATGGAACCATAGCACAGATAAACGGGGGCTCCAGGATGAGGTACTCCAGGCTGCCTGGGATGCTTCATCTACAGCCATCACCTTCGTCTTCCACCAGCATTCTCATGAGGAGCAGCGGGGTCTCCACTGATAACCAGCTGGTCTGGAGTAGTGGCTAGAGGAAGGATACTGGGAAAAGGGGGTTCTCTGTCTCATGAGGCTGTTCAGTTTTGTTCTCTGGGAGAAAATAATCAAGAAGGGCTGCATGATGTTTGCCCAAAATTTATTTTATAAGAAAAACTTTTTTGGTTAAAAAAAAAGAAAGGAATAAAGGCATGAAAGGGACTGAGGCCTGGGAACAGACTGGTAAGCCCAGAAGGGAAGAGGCCCGGTGGTGGGCATTCCTATGCTTCTCTAAAGCCTGGGTGCCTGCTTGAGGAAGGAGGCAGGTAGCCCCAGGGCAGGGGTAAGAGGCTTTCCTCAGTGAAGATAATGACCTATAACTTCCTGGCCTGCGGTTCCCAGGGTACTGAGTAAGTGGCCCAAAGCCTCTGAACTCAGCTGTGGGAATGCCTTTGCTGGACCCCATCAGGGCCTCCAGGACCTCAGTGCAAAGGAAGATGGGGAAAAAACAAAATCAAACAAACGAACAAAAAACTAGACAAAGTGGCAGAAGGAGAATGACAGAATCAGTGGTTGGGGATTCTGGGCAGCCCATGCCTCAGCCCCTGCAAGCTGATGGTACTGAGGATGGGCCTGTGAGGTATGGGCCCCATCACATGGTGCTGACATAATCTGCAAAGGCCTGGGATGAGTCCCATGAGTCGCTAACCACATGGCAGGTAGCTCGGAGCCGCCGGATTGCTTCCCTTGCTGTGACTGCATCCTGGTCCAGCCAGTTCTGGAAGAGGCGTAGGTGACCAAAGGCCCCACGGCCCCAGCGCTCCAGTCGCTTGGCAAACTCCAGAAGCCCATCTGGCTTGATGCAGTTGGAGCTGGTAGGGGCGAGAAGGATTAGGTAGGTACCAGGAAGCAATTAGGCTTTTGTCTATATTCCTTCCTCCCATCCTTTCTCCCCAATCCCTAGCTTACCTGATATCCAGCTGACAGAGAGAAGAGGAAGAATCCTCTGAGAAAACATCTGCCAGGGCCAACAAGCCAGCATTCCCTGGAGAGAGGGAATGGTACACTTATTGCCTCCACCCAGAGGAGGGAAACAAGGGTATCCTATCCCAGCTCCATCTTGGGAAAACCCTAGTCCTAGCAGTTCTGAAGACCTAGTTCTCAAATATCTACATTGCAATTACATCCTTCTCAGTAGAGTAGTCAATACCTTTACCCTAAAAGTCTATGGTCAAAGGCTGGTCCCTCCCTCCCTCTCCAGGGTCTGGTTCCCACCCAAGCGGTTCCCTGGGAGTCGAAGGCCCTTCAGTGTAGAGTTGCCCTTCATAGCAGCAACCATCTCAGGAAGAAATTGGGCTGGGCGCTTCTCAAACAGACGGCAGAAGGAGAAGGTAATCTCTGTCAAGAGAAAGTACAATATTTGGATGAGAAGTAGGGCTGGTGCTGACCCTCCTGCCCCACGTGGTTCTAGCAAGGTGTGTGAACATTTTTATACCTACCTGAAAAGAAGAATAATCTGTAAAGTCCCAAGCAATGTTGGAACTCAATCAAATAAGATACTGAGCCTATCTGCTGCGAGGAACATCTCTGCATGGGCAATTTTTTAAATTACTTCCTCCCTCTCTGTAGCCACTGATCCCTTTGCAGGGATGGAGATCAGTTAGAGGTGAGTACCTGAAGGGAATGTGCCACAGTAGCACATTTCTCCCCACCAATTCTTTTTTGTTTTGGTTTTTGAGACAGAGTTTCTCTGTGTAGCTTTGCCTGTCCTGCAACTCATTCTTTAGACCAGGCTGGCCTCAAACCCACAGAGATCCTGCCTCTGCCTCCCAACTGCTGGGATTAAAGATGTGCACCACCACTGCCCCACCCTCTCCCCACTATCTTATTTTTTTAAAATTGAACGCACCCAGGGTGCTACCACCATTTCTGCCAGCCCCTTACAAAACAAAACAAACAAAAAGGAAGGTCATACAGGCTCTATATCCTTATCGTCAAGAAAGATATAATGACTAGGGAAGAACAGTGGTTTGCACACAGAGAAAGTGACAGAGCTACAGTGAGGTCACAGGAATTCCAGGTCCTAGATTAGGATCTTACCTTGAAGGGTCAGATTCTGTAGCAAAAAGAGCACCTCACTCTGACAGTCTGCAAGATTCATATCATGGAAGCTCAGCCTCTTCAGAGACAGGTTGTATTCTGAATAGGAGGCAAAAGCCATGGGCTGTGGGGCTTAGTTTTCCTAGGGAACAATGGTAAGTCCCTACCTACCCTCCTTTACCATTCCTACCTTTGAGTGTTTGCAACACAAGCCCAAAATCCTGGGGAGAGGCAAAGGTGGCACTGTCCAGTGACAGCTGCTGTAGAGAACCTGAGGCCTTGAGAACAGAGCAGAGCAGTGGGGCTGGCTGAGCCCCTCTTGGAAATCCCATCTCCAATTGCTCTAGGCAGTTTTCTGTATGATAGGAAGAGGAAATTCCAATTAGCCATCTGGACTTCACTTAAAAATACTATGTAGACTGGTAGTGGTGGTGGTGCGTGCCTTTAATTCAGTACTTGGGAGGCAGAAGCAGGTGGATCTCTGGGTCCAAGGCCTTGTCTACAGAGCAAGTTTCAGGATACAGGGCTACACAGAGAAACTCTGTCTCAAAATAAACAAAAATATGTATTTTATATGTGTACCACTACTTGGGGGGTCAGGAAAAAACTTGCAGTAGTTAATTCTACCATGTGGGTTCCAGGGATCGCACTGGAGTTTCAAGTCTGAAAGCAAGTGATTTTCCATGCTGAGTCATCTCACTGGTCCTCTTCCTCTACATACAGTAAACTCATTAGGAAATGGTTTTTTTATCTACTTATCCGCCTACTATGTGTCAGACTTTATGCTAAGTTCTAGAAGTGGACCATTAAATATGAAATCTTGTCTTTGTACTTGAGCAAATAAAAGTATGCAGGGGTAGATGGCTCAGGGGTTAAGTATTGGCTGTGTGTGAAAACCTGGGTTTGGATCACCAGAAGCTATATAAATGATAGGTCTTTGGTGGCCACACCCCAAATTCCAGCACGGGAGAGGTGAAGACTAGCTGTTCTAGAACTCACTATGTGGACTAGGCTGGTCTCGAACTCACAGAGTTCCTGCCTGTGCCTCTCCAGTGTTGGGATTAAAGGCATGTGCTAGCACCATCTGGCTTTTTAAATTTTTATTTTTTTTGTTGTCCCGTGATTTCTACAGTGATACATGCAAACACACACACACACACACACACACACACAAGCTGTCCCGATTTCCACAATGATACGTGCATGCACGCATACACAAAGCAACAAAATTCTTAAGAGGTTGAGGAGGGATAGAGGAAGATACCCACTGTCAACCTGTGGCCTCTACATACATATGTACACATGCACACAAACACACACATATAGAGCAAATGCATAGTGCTGCCAGAAGGGACATAACAGGAGATAGAAACATAAAGCAGGGCCACTGGATCTAGTTAGATTCCCTTTCTGAAGATAGCTGTCCTGGCCATGCTTACAGCAGTCCCCAGATCTGTCTAACCTGAGGTTATTTTAAAGAATGGCAGCTTATAAAGGACGAACATGACAATGACAGCAGGGTTGAATGGATCTACAGTTGAAGTTCCCTTCCTCTACCCAACCAAACACAACTGTACATATCCCTGAAGGTATGTATATGTGCGTACACACTGCTTTACCTGGTATTTCCTCATCCCCAATTATGTGGCTAGGGGGCCCAGCATTCTCTGGTACAGCAGGGTTGTCCCTCTGGCTTGGGTGGTCAACACGAATAGACAGGACCCGCAGCAGGGGAAGAGCTCGCACAATGGCACGCGTCAACTCCAGGATGGGCAGTGGTGAGAACAGGTCACTGAGATGCAGGGCACGGAGGCGGCATCCAGCCTGGCCTGACAGAGCCCGCAGGCTGTCTAGCAGGCGGAAGATATTAGAACCCAGGCCTATGGCAAAAGAGATTAAGTTACAGATGTGGGAAATTTATGCAGAAGTAATATTAAGTGAAAGCTTTGTATTTTCTATTGATTACTACCAAGTCTTGAGTTTTGGATCAGATTATCAGATTTTTAGTTTTGAGATAAGGCTTCAGACCTTAGACTTCCTGCCACTGTTTCTCCAGGGTTGGGGTCATGGATGTGTACCACCATCCCTGACTGTGGATTGTATATTTTTGAAATTTGTATCAATTACTCATCTTTTTTCTCCTTTTCCTCAGGTAACTAGCAGATTGCTATCTGCTGTAGGGGCTTTGTACTCTAAGAGTCATCAAGGGAATCTCAAAATAGGATAGGATGTGGTTGTGCTAGTAGTTATACTGTAGACTGCACAGGTATCCAGATATAGGTTCTAAGTAGTTTCCTAAAGCTGCATGGCCTTGAAGGGAGGGAATTTTGGATAATTGGGTCTTATCTAGGAGATATCAACTCCTGAGTGGAAAGGATCTCAGGACACAGCTCCAGAGTCATGTACTGGGGCCAGCATTGTGAAGTCTTGAAAGCTGAGCTATAGAGAGAGCTTGATCTCACAGGTCATGAAGTGCACTGAGAAGTAATGATGGCCCAACCCAGTATATTGTAGGTGGGAATGGCAGGGGGAAAAATGTAGACTAGATGCATATTAGGTCAGTGGTAGAGCAAGTGCCTAATGTGCCTGAGTCCTTGGGTTTGGTACACTAGACAACAAATAAACCATTTTCCACAAAATTAATACAAAGAGTCTAAAAAGGTATGGTACCTTACTTGGGAATCTTAAATAACTCCTAGGAACCAAGTTCTTATTGGATTGTGTAAGCTGCTATTGATTTATTCATCCAACTAAATTTTTTTTTCCTGACACAGGGTTTCTCTGTGTAGTCCTGGCTGTCCTGGAACTAGCTCTGTAGACTGGGCTGGCCTCAAACTCACTGAGATACACCTGCCTTTACCCCCTAAATGCTAGGATTAAAGTCATGCTCCACTGCTGCCCAGCTCATCCAACTAAATTTTAACTAGCATTTTTTCCCTCCCCCAGATATAAGGAGCACATAGTATTCTTGTCCATATAGCTGAAAAAAATGTAACAGGAATCAAGGAAGCAAGAGTACAATGGATATGTAAAAGGATGAATACTGAACAATCTGGCTTCCCAAATTCAGACTTTTGTTTTTGTTTTTCTCTGTGTAGCCCTGGCTGTCCTTGAACTCGGAGATCTGCCTGTCTCTGCCTCCTGATTCAGTTTTAAAGAAATATAAAGGAAACAGGGAGAAGAAATTGTGGCAAAAAACCAAACAAAAACAAAAAACCAACAACAAACATTCAGAGGCTTGAAGACTGAGCTCAGGTTCTAACCTGGAAGACAAGGTGTGTAAAGCATGAAGGGCAAGCCAAGAGTAAACATGAACTAAACAGTTCTATAAAATTAGGAGGTATGGTGGTGCGTGCCACTAATTCCATGCGGGAGACTGAGGCAGGAGGGTTGTGATTCTGAGGGCAGCTTAGGTTATACAGGAAGGCCGTGTGTGTGTGTGTGTGTGTGTGTGTGTGTGTGACATTTTCCCAAACTAAATATTTTGATAATGCTGGCCTTAAACTCCAGATCTTCCTGCCTCCACTTTCTGAGTACCACCGTGCTTAGCCTGTCTTTGAATGAACAAAAGGGTCAAACTACATGTTTAAAAGAATACCTGTATAGTGCAAACAATAGATTCTATGAAGGAAGGACTGCTGAAATTAAGTCAAGCGGGGAGTAGTAATAACCTGAGTTAAAGATACAGATATAAATAAATGAATTTGGAATATGTAAAAGTAGGGCCTAGTGGCTAAATATATAGAAAGAGACAGAATTTTGGTTTCTTTGCGCAACTGAGCCAGTTGTGATGCCTTTAAGAGGGGGAGGATCAGTGGTACAGTGGTAGTGTAACCAGGCTGGAAATGAGTTGGAAGGGTGACACCTAGAAGTAAACCAAATAAGTGGATCTGGATGTTCAAGTAAAAGATAGAGCTAATGTCTCAAGCCAAGGGAGGAGGGTTGTATTAGCATCAATTGCCATTGAAGTTACAGGAGTAGATGGAATTGTCCAGGAAAGGTGATCAAGTGGGAGAGTTCTGAGAAACTGATTGAGATATTGGGAGTATTTCAGAAAAAAAGTTTTTTTTTGTTTGTTTTTCTTTTCTTTTTTTAAACAGGATTATCATGGAATTCACTACATAGACAAAACTGGCCTCAAATTCAGAGATCCACCTCCAGCTCAATCTCCCATGTGTTGGGATTAAATGTGTGCACCACACTTGGTTTAGGAAGGAATAAATGTAAGATGAGGACTGGAAAAGTGCATGTGAAATGTAGCAAGGAGGACCTCGATGGCCTACACTCTCCTCTGTGCACTGCTGAAGGTATAAGTGAGGCCTGAGTAGAGATAGTAGAGGTGACCCATCTTGGGAAGAGAGGGAAATGGAATGTTGGTGGAGACCTGATTTAATGTTTAGGTGGTAGGAGAGGCAGTAGAAAGAAGCAGTAGTGATTTAGAAGATTGGAATTTTGAAGTCATCTGGGCTTGAATACTTGCTGGCTCTACAGTTTCCTAAGCAGGGTTATCCTAGGCAAGTCAATTGTTATAGGTTGAGATTAAAAATTAGTATTTTGAGTTGGGCAGTGGTGGCGCATGCCTTTAATCCCAGCACTCAGGAGGCAGAGTCAGGAGAATTTCTATGAGCTCAAGGCCAGACTAGTCTACAAGAGCTAGTTCCAGGACAGCCAGGGCTGCTAGAGAAACCCTGCCCAGAAAAACAAACAAAACAAAATAATATTTTGAGAATATTAAAAGTCAGATATAGGCTAAGTATATGAAAACTAGAGCATCTGAGAAAAAAGCCTCCCTAGAAAAGGAAGAATTTAGAGTATGGGGAGTTAGCTTCAGGTAAGGCTGTGTATTCTGAGGTGAAGAAGAAAAGGTTGAACTCAGAATTAGGCTAGTTGAGGGAGTTCATGCATGCCATTTCTTTGAGAGGTTGTTTAGTAAAGGAGAGTTTGGAACTGGCAGATTAGTTGCAGATAATGAAGGGTATTAGGAGGCTGATGGCCGTGAATAGTACATCTATGGTTTCTGTAGTAGTGCTTAGCAATACAGGTAGTTTCGGCCAGATTGTACATTTTGCTGACACTGTATGATCGAGTGGGTAAGGGCAGAAAACTGTCTTGTA
This sequence comes from Ellobius talpinus, assembly GCA_001685095.1. Taxonomy (NCBI): domain Eukaryota; kingdom Metazoa; phylum Chordata; class Mammalia; order Rodentia; family Cricetidae; genus Ellobius; species Ellobius talpinus. Next base: position 20,277 of record LOJH01014837.1, read on the forward strand.
GGTTGCTGGTTTTTTCCCCCCTTTTAAAACCTGGGTAGTTGCTCTGACATGACTAGTATGATATAAACAGGGTCTACAGTGCCTCCTGTATCTAGCTGATGTCTTAGCCTCTCAAGAAGCCTTTCTTCCAATTGTTAATCCATATTATGAGACCTCATTTTTCTCTTCTAACATTAACAGTATGCCATTTTTTTTGTGTGTGTGTGTGTTTACCTCTTGCCTCTGTGAGACACAAAGGAACACATCTCTACTTCCCTGATTATACTCCCCACCCTGGATTAGGCACATTGCTGCTGAGAGATCCAAGCCCAGACCCATTCCTTCAGGTGCTCACCATTGTAGGAAAGTGTAAGGCTCTCCAGTGATACCCAGGAGCTCAGCAGGTGGCACAGTGTCAGAGCTGCCTCTGTGGAGAGAGGAACTGTGAACAGCTCCAAGGTGGAAATGCTGCGGAATCGCTGGGATGTCTCCAGTGCTGGTAGCCCCAAACAGCTGGGATCTGATCCATCCAGAGCTCCACAGGCTACTTCCCCAATCTCCATCTCTTCATCTTCCTTCTCACCAGCCACAATAAAAACAAAGTCATATAGGTCTTCAGACTCTGCACCAGACCCCTGACGGGTGCGGGCACCCTTCTTCCCTGCAGCTCGTTTGAAACGCTTTAAGGGCTTAGGCTGAGAGGCTGAGCTTGCTGGAGCCCGTTTGGATGATGTAGAAGAGGAGGCAGAGGAGGTGGCAGCTGGACCAGAGGATGGCTGCTTTGTGCCAGAAGCCTCATAAGAGGTGGCTGGAGGGTTCAACTCCCTCTTAGAGTCTGTCCCGCCTACTGCCAGGCTTTCTTGTGTGCTGCGGCGTGTGACACGAGTGGTAGGTACAGCCCTGGGCATCTGCTTGGCTTCACTCTTCCGCCGGGTGGCCATCAATGCTGCAGCACATCGCTCTGCTGCATCCCGCCGAGGCCGGCGTGAGCCTAGCAATAAGGACCCTTCATCTCGGGATGGGGCCCGGCCTCGGGAGGCTTCACCACAGAGGCGGCAAGGCAAGCTGCCAGGGCCTGGCTGCCAAAAGCCAGCACTCATGGTGAGGATAAGGATGAAAAGGGCTGACTCAGGCACAGGCCATGAGTACAGCGACACTTGGCTAACAGCTCCATGGTGAATGAGCTGATGCAACAGCTGTCGCAGTGACTGCTGAGCAGCCACATCAGAGAACAGCAGGTGGCGGAACTTGAGGGTATGCAGGGAACTCGCCAGGGTCTCTAGAACCCTGCGGTTTGGCTCAGCCACTAGCTCAGTAGCTCCCTGCAGCATATTACAGATGGTGAGCTGTCGAACATGGCGGGAGCTGTGCAGGAGAGGTGAGAAGCGCTGGTCACAGAGGCGCTTATCAGAAGACACATCAATGGTTCCACGCAGAACATGGGAAAAAAAAGCTTCCATAAACTTGGCTCGCCAACAAGTCACACTCTGAAAGCAAAGAAAACAGCAGACATTTGTCAAGTGCCCTCTTGGTTTCCTTCTGGTAGCAAACAATTCTGAGCACTCACTGAGTTAGGCATCAGTCTAAGTAAATTACAAATTCATACTGGTTGCCTCTACAAATAAGCAAGGGTCACAAACAGACGAAGGAACATATTTTAGTTCTTTCTGTAGGGCAAATGTATAGTGTTCCTTGTCTGAAAATGGTAATTTTTGTGTAAGCCTGTATGTACAGGTTTAGAGAGGGCAGAAGGTGTACTTCAGCATTGCTCCTCAGGTGCTGTCCACCTTTTCTGGTAAGATGCTCTTACTGGCTTGAGGCTTGCTAAGTAGGTTAGGCTGCCCAGTCATCAAGCTCAAGGGATCTTTTTCCTCCCCAGCACTGGGATTAAAAGTATGCACTGATAGAGCTGGTGTGGTGGTGAATGCCTTTAATCCCAGCACTTGTGAGGCAGAACCAGGTCTGGTCTCCATGACTACAGGATAGCCAACAAGAAAAGTTGTAGGGATGGCTTAGTGGTTGGGAGCACTTAGCTGCTCTTGGCAGAGGACCCAGTTTCCGTTCCCAGCATCCACATGATGGCTCACAACCATTTGTAACTTCTGTTCAGGGGATCTAATGTCCCTGACTCATGTCATGTGCAAGTAAGTCATTTCCCCTGCCCCTTTCACTAACTTTAAAGAGCACCACTATACCTAGCTTTGGTATGTTCCGGTACATCGAGGCCAAATGACTTGATATTTGAGGTAAGTGCAAGTCCTGTGAACTAGCAGTCTCTATAATCTTCCAGTGGTGGTGGGTGGTGCACTGGGATTACAAGCAACTATGTTGTCTGGCTTTTATATGGGTTCTGGGGATCCAAAGAGGTCATTGGGCTTGCCCAGTGAGCACATTACTCACTGAGCCAGCTCCTGGGGCTTCTGGGGATCAGACTTGTGCTTGCAAGGCACTTTACTGATTGAACTATTCCACAAGCCTAACAGGTTCCTTTTTTTTTAAGTTGTGTGCATATTAAATGAGGATTTCTGAAACATGCTTTAGGACATTTCTCTTAAGTGTATATATACATGTAGGTTTGTGTGGAGAGGTAATGTTGGGCCAATGGACCCAGCTGAAATCACAATCCTGTGAGTGCTGGAAATCAAGCCTAGGGACCTGCATATGGCAATCAATTGTATTACTGACCCCAGGTGAAATAATAACCTAAACCTGGAGAGAGAAGCATAGAAGTCACTGGTTACTGTGCAGGTAAGTGGTAATCAATACTTGGACCCAAGAAATCTGGTTCCAAGGAACAATCTCTCTCTCTGTGTGTTCACATGTATATATATGTATGTTCCTGTGTCTGTCAAAGGTTGATATTGGACATCTTTGATGTCTTCCTTCACCTTGTTAAGGTAAGGGCTCACTTGAACCCAGAGCTGATTTGACTAGTTTAGCAAGCTTAGTTTGGGATTATAGGCAGGTGCCATGCCCATCTAGCATCTACATAGGCACTGGGGAATCCAACTCCATTCCTGAACACTTGTGCATCAAAGACTTGTACCTGCGAAACTATCTCCTTTTTCTACAGTGTCTCACAACTAAGTCATACTCCTTTAAATTCTTAAACATTTGATTCTAGAGTTTCACCTCAATTTATTCCGTAGTACACCTGCTTTGTTCAGCCATGTACCATCTCATGCCTAACCACTTAACTTTTTGATGGTTCCTTTTCCAAATTACTATGCAGGGTGATTAATTAATGTTTTCCTATTACATAGAACTTGAAGTTCTCCAAGCTGACAGCAAAGCTCTTTTTTTTTTGGGGGGGGGAGCAGTGTTTCAGGACAGGGTTTCTCTGTGAAACAGTCCTGGCTATCCTGGAATTTGTTCTGTAGACCAGGCTGGCCTTGATCTCAGAGATCCATCTGCGTCCACCTCCCGAATGCTGGGATTAAAGGCATGTGCCACCACCGCCCAGCAAGCAAAGCTATTCTACAAGAGCTCTGCTAACCTGAAGCTTTCTTTTTTTGTGTGTGTGTGGGATTTTCGAGACAGGGTTTCTCTGTAGCTTTGGAACCTGTCCTAGAACTAGCTCTT
>LOJH01014838.1:8292-23837 GCA_001685095.1 Ellobius talpinus
GATGGTTGTGAGCCACCATGTGGTTGCCAGGAATTGAACTCAGGACCTTTGGAACCACTGAGCCATCTCTCCAGCCCCAGACCTCAACTTCTTAAACCATGGTCAAGACTCTCTCCAACCGAACACGAAGGTTGCAGGAAATCTGGCAACAGTAGAAGTGTCTGAATGTGCATCAACCCACAGTTAATTTAACATCAAGCACACTGAGAATCTACTAGAATTACTGAGCAGGTACAGCAAGGGCCTACAAAATTATTATTCATACAAGAGTTGCTTTGATACACATCACAAGTAAAGAATTGGACTTTGAAACAAAACGATGCTTCTGGCATGTTGTATTATGTGACTTCACTATAATCTTGCTTCTGAACATGCAACACACACATTTTGCATTGTACATGCTTTCACACAAGCAATGCTGATGGACACTACCTGAAATGCCAGTGAGTGCTCATAAGCAATGTGCTACCTCTAGCTCCCATGCATAAGCCTTGATTCTTCTTTTCAAGTTTTTGTAGTCTCAGTCAGGATGGGTGCATAACAATAATTCTGAAATTTCTAGAAATTGACTAGGCATACTGAATGCCTGCAGGTGTCCAGGAAACACAGAGATTGTGTTAATCACAGCACAGCATTGGACATATTAATACTAGCACCTACTTATTCTGATTTCTAAGATGACACTGACCGGACCTCCCTAAGATGAGATTCAGGAGGCTTTCCAAGAGAGTGGGGTGGGGAGACTGGCAAGTGTGGATCACTCTGTGTAAGTTTCTCTGTATCCCACATTGGCTTTGAACATGAAATCCTACTTCAGTCTCCCAAGTTCAGGACTTGCCGCTGTGTACCATCACACCCAGCTCCCTCTTTTGAAATCTACAGATTTTCTTGCTTCACCTTGTATGCCCATAGCCTCCTCTGTTTCTCTCAGAGCAATATAAGAGTCTACAACTTTTAAGCTAAACTTCCTTGAACTATTTCCAGCCCCAACTTGATCCATAGTGATTTTATCTTGTGAAGTCAATTAAAAAATGCCCCATAAAGAATAGTAGCATTGTGTGTTGTCTGATAGACTGAAGTTGGGGAGTGCACCAGTTACCTTCTGTGAATGTGTGACAGAATCCTTGACGGGAGCAGCGCTGGGTGAAAGAATTTATTTCGTTAAAGGTTTTATGAAATATAGCCCATTATGACTGAGATAGTATGGTATTGCCACTTAGTCCACAGCATTGGTAGCTTCCCCAGAAACCTCTCATAGAACGCTAACTAGAAAGGAGACTGGACCAGTAATGAAGGCTGGTATAGACTTCAAAGGACTGTCCACCCTCTAGATTCTGCATTGCAAAGTTATACATCCTCCCTAGATGCAGACATCTTCCAGGGGCTGGTGCTGTAACAAGTGAGTGGGAGAGGAGCATTCCCATTTAAATCCTGCTGGATGTAAGGGAAGCTGAGGACAGTGTTGGAAATTGGAGTCAAGGATGGTTGGCATTCGAAGCTTTGGTGGCTTCTCCAGTTTTCAGTTTTCAAGGAAAGAAAATGGGTAGCTCTTCTAACTTCTAGGTCAAGTAGACATCCTCCTTGAAAGATTGCTATGGTGCTACTTGATCTTGAAACCAAGAATGTCCTCTGAGGACTATTTTTTCAGGATCAGTAAGATGGCTTCATGGGTAAAAGTACTGCTGCTCAAACCTGATGATCTAATTTCTCTCCCCAGAATTTATGGTAGGAGATGAGAACTGACTCCTGAGCGTTCTTACCTGTTGAGTGTGCACCAGTGCTAACACACACAACACTAATAATAATAATAAATAATAATTTATAAAGAAATTTTTGCTGCAGGAATGTGTCTAATTTCATTTTCACCCACCAGAGACAGAGCAATGAGCACCTTCCTTTCATGGTATCCCAGAGACTCGATAAGCATAGGTTGTCCTGCGTCAAAAGCAAAGGACTTCTCACTTTCATTTTTTCTATATCTTTGTTGCTACCTTGGTATTGTGGTGGTTAAACGTGGTTTTGCAAGTCCTTTTGAGGTTTTGGTTCTTCAATGAGGCCCATTCCATCACTGAATTTGGTGAGGGCCCTGTCTGCTTAACAAAGTGTCATGTGCAAATGTCTGGTTGAGCTTCATATGATCCATTTCTTATGATCTCTCTTGGGGAACATGAGGCCATCATCGCCTTTCACAGTAACACTTCTGTTTGTCATAGGGACTTTGAGGCACCCATAACACTACAGATCGTCATGCAAAAGGCAGCAAGGAGGATAACCTGATAATGGTCATATGCAGGCAAGCAGAAAGAAAGGAATGTCTCTGTCTACATGGATGTTTTCAGATTTCTGTTTCTGCTCTTTCACTGAATGAGCTGAGCTGCCAGTAAGAACAAGTGGGGTGGAAAAAAAATCAAAAGATCTCCAGAGAGAAGAATGAAGTGCTGGGAAAAATATCTAATTGTGCCCTGTTGTTTTTGGAGAATTTCTTTTGTCAAGATGATTCCAATCAACAGTGTGTGTGTGTGTGTGTGTGTGTGTGCGCACGCGCATGTGTGCACGTGCGTGTTTGTGGAGTAGGAGGTTAGTCTAGTTTGGGGTCTCCTACCAGTTACAGAGTCATCATCCATGTACTGCAGAGATGGTGACCACTATGTGAAGCATTACCTCAGTCATCTCCAACCTGGATTATTGGCTCATGATCTGATCTGGAGCTCAACAATTTGTGTAAGAAAAGATGAATCATGGCTTGAAAAACGAAGTTTCAGGTTGACAGTATTCTTTTCTGAGTTGTTTTGAAACCTTGGGAACTTTAAAAAAACTACAAAAGATTTCCCAAAGAGTTTGTTGGCTTCTTGGGATGACGTCTTTGGATATTTTGTATAATTAATCATATTTTTCTTAGCCAAAATGTAAGTCCAACTTCCGCTGTTTGTGTGTCTCCTCAAGTGAATTGGAGCTGACAGGAGTGACAGTTTCCTACCTCCCACTGTGTATTTTGTTTTTTAGACCTTGCCACCTTTAAAAAGATTTGACTTTTTTTTGACATATTCTAGGTTTACTAGGAAATTTTTGTTTCATTAAAAAAATCCAGTCTTCCCTTTCATACTTGCTTCTTGTTAATTCCTGTATTTATCACCATGTTTCTGTATCCTGGATAATTGAATCCCATTATCTCCAGGGCTTGCATTTTCCCTTAGATTTTGAGAAAATAATAATTTAGGTGAACCAAGACCTTTTTACATTAAATATGAAACAATTAACTTTTAAGAAGGCAAAATCTTTTAAACTGAAAAGTTAACTTTTTTTTCAAACCAGAAAACCACAATCAAATCAAAATGAAGTTTGTGGAGCCTAGTCTCAACTGATCAACCTATAAAACACTCCTACAACTAAGGCTCAGGGAACATTTGGGAAGAGGACATGGAAAGATTGCAAGAGCCAGAGGACCAGGGAGTTTGCTGTGAGACTGTGTCTTGTAGTAATGTTAGAAGCTACAGCCATGAAGTCTTATCAAAAGGACTACCTAAGTATGAGCTGAACATGGACAACCAACAATGGACATCAAGGGGATACAAACTAGAAAGGAAAAAGTCAAACTTTAGCTATTTGCAGATGATACGATAGTGTATATAAGTGACCCCAAAACTCTGCCAGGGAACTCCTACAGCTGACAAACACCTTCAGTAATGTGGTAGGTTACAAGATCAACTCAAGAAAAAGTAGTAGCCCTCCTATATACAAATGATGAAAGGGCTGAGAAAGAAATCAGAGAAACATCACCCTCTACAATAGCCACAAATAGCATAAAATTTCTTGGGGTAATGCTAACCAAAGAAGTGAAAGGCCTGAATGAAAAGAACTTTAAGTCTTTGAAGAAAGAAATTGAAGAAGATATCAGAAAATGGAAANGTAGCCCTCCTATATACAAATGATGAAAGGGCTGAGAAAGAAATCAGAGAAACATCACCCTCTACAATAGCCACAAATAGCATAAAATTTCTTGGGGTAATGCTAACCAAAGAAGTGAAAGGCCTGAATGAAAAGAACTTTAAGTCTTTGAAGAAAGAAATTGAAGAAGATATCAGAAAATGGAAAGATCTCTCATGTTCTTGGATAGGTAGGATCAACATAATAAAAATGGCAATCCTTCCAAAAGCAATCTATAGATTCAATGCAATCCCATCAAAATACCAACACAATTCTTCAAAGACCTCTAAAGAACAATACTCAACTTCATATGGAACAAAAAACCCAGGATAGCCAAAACAATTCTGTACAAGAAAGGAACTTCTGGGAGCATCACCATCCCTGACTTCAAGTTCCACTATAGTATTGGGATTACAGACATGAACTACCTTGCCTAGCTTGGAATGAGAGTTTTGAGCATGCTAAAAGAATAGATGTTCACTTTAGCCTCTTGTTGAGTTGTAGCAATAAATTAGCTCACTGGAGGCTATTTATTTTTTCATTTGTCACACAGAAACCCAATTTTTCGTTCTGTCTTCTCATAAAGCTATTAATGAGATAATTTTAAATGAGCTGCCTCAATAAGTGAGATAATGAGATATCTCTAAATTGTATCTAAAAGTGACAACACATGAAGGCGTGGGCAGATTGCAGCAAGAGCCAATTTTAATTCCACCGTGCTCTTTGAAGTACACCGTATAAAGCATCTAGCATTCTCACCAGGACTGTGCTTTTCAGCCTCAAAAGTGATAGCTTGTGTGTTAAGTTCTTTGTACTTTAAAATTCTTAAAATGTGATAAAAACCTTGGGTTTCTAAATCTCCCAGGTGTATGTACTTACCACATGCATATTTATTGCGTCATTTTGTTGGTCTACTACATAGACAAAGGGTAGGAGGCAAAATGCTTTATGGATGAGTGCATTTATCTCATTAGCATACTAATAGTAAGAAGTTCACCAGTTACTGAACTTTCTAAAGTGAATGCATCCACATTGAAACTGGATTGTAACAACATTGCATTGTGGTAAACAGTGTAGAGGCTCCTCAAGAAATTAATGTAGAACCACTGACTAAGTTAGCAGTCTTCCAAATTTATATAAAAAGGGATTAAAACCACAATGATGGTGAGGTAAGCACCTTCCTATTCCCACTGAAGCATCATTCATAACAGTGAGGGATGGAATTGACCGGAGTTTCTTCCTAGATGAGTGGGATATGTTTTCAGTGGAATTCTATCCAGGCACGAAATCCTTTTTTCCCCCCCAGTGGGGTACTTTATGGATGGATCTAGAGAAGTTTATGGCATGTAAAGAAAGCCTGTTTGTAATGTATGTAAAGAAAAACACTGTTCTATACATTTATCTTTTTTGAGAAATGGTTTTGACTCATGTCTAAGTGGATAAAAGACCTCAACATAAAACCAGTTACATTGAAGATGGTAGCAGAGAAAGTGGGAATTAGCCTTGAGTACATTGGCCCAGGAGACCACTTCCTGAATAGAACACTAGCAGCACAGACAGACTCTGATAGGCAATGAATATATGAAACTTTCTGAAACTGAAAAGCTTCTTCAAGGCAAAGGACACTGTCAATAAGACAAAACTGAAACTTACAAAATGGGAAAAGGTCTTCACCAACCCCACATCTGACAGGGAACTGATATCCAAACTAGAAAAAGAACTCAGGAAACCAGATATCAAAATACCAAATAATTCCATTAAAAATGGGAATACAGATGCAAACAGAGAAATTCTCAACAGAAGAATCTCGAACGACTGAGATATACTTGAAGAATCATTCAACATCCTTAGCTATCAGGGAAATGCAAATCAAAATGACTCCGAGATACCATCTTATACCTGTAAGAATGACTTAGATAAAAAGTGCTAATGACAGCCTATGTTGGAGAGGATGTGAAATATGGGGAACACTCCTCCACTATAGCTGGGAGTGCAAAATTGTTCAGCCACTCTGGAAATCAGTATGGCAATTTCTCAGAAAATTGGGAATCAATCTACCTCAAGTCCCAGCAATACCACTCTTAGGAATATACCCAAAGAATGCTCAATCATGCCACAAGGATACTTGCCTTGCTAAACTATGTTCCTAGCATCATTATTTGTAATAGCCAGAACCTGGAAACTGCCTAGATGCCCCTCAACCAAAGAAGGGGTAAAGAAAATGTGGCACATCTCCACAATAGAGTATTACTCAGCAGGAAAAAAATAATGATATCATAAAATTTGCAGTCAAATGGATGGAACTATATATAAAAAACAAACAAACATCCTTACTGAGGTAATCCAGACCCAGAAAGACAAATGTGGTGTGTACTCACTCATAAATGTATATTAGATGTAAAGCAGAGAGTAACCAAGCTAAAATTCTCAGCCCCAGAGAAGCTAGGTAACAAGGAGGACCCTAAGAGGGATGCATGGCTCTCCCTGGGAAGAGGAAATAGGTGAGATTTTCTAGATAAACTGGGGGCAGGAGTGCAAATGGGAGGGGTATAGGAATGGGAACATGGGGTACTAGGATGGGCAACTTGGGGGTGGGACAGAGGGAGAGTAATGAAAGAGATATCTTGATAGAGGTGGCCCATTATGAGGTTATGGAGAAACCTGGTACCAGGGAGACTCCCAGGAACCCACAAGGATGACCCAAGTTAAGACTCCTAGCAATAGTGGAGAGGGTGCCTGGACTGGCCTTCCCCTGTAATCATATTGGTGATGACCCTTTTTCACTAGAAGTGGTGCTTTTAGCCTTAGAGTGTACTCTGCTGTTATCACAACCACAAAAACTGTTATCTATATTTATATTTCTTTTTAACTGTTAATTTTCTTTTCACTGGAGATGCTTGTTTGGAGGTCCCCCCCAAGACCCTGGCCCCGTAGATCTACTGGTGATGGATTCTGTTTCTATTAGGAAACTTCCATTTTGAATGATGTATTTCCTGAATCTAGAATTCCATTCTCTTTGAGCAACTTCAAATGTCATCCTGTGCTTTGCTTATGTTCACACATGAACATGTGTGTTCCTTTGAGATTAGTCAACTTCTCTCTGTTTTTAGGGTTCTCTCTTTGGCTTTGGTTAAAGGTGTTTTATTCTAATAGTGGCTAGATATGTTTTAGACTCTTCCCATAGGTCTTCTCTCTACTTCTTTCATTCTCCTGTCCTTAGGGTTTGATTGTATTTTTCTTAGTTCTACTAGATTTCATACATTACCCGAATTATTGTCTTCTCATATGGTCAGTAGAAAACATTGTGAAATATATTGTCCACAATATTGAGAAGTCTAGTTTTAAGGTTGCAATCATTTCTGTTTTTCTTTCTTCTTTTTTCTTCACTCATTTTTCCTCCTTTACCTAAGAAGTCTTACTACCTTCTCAAGTTTAAAGACTTATAAACTCATGTATATATATATATATATGCATATATGCATGCATACTCACCTACCCATCTACACAATCTAGCTTCTGCATATGAGAGAAAACATGCATTTCACTGCATAATTTAGTTGTGTCTGTTGAAAAACTGCTGGGCTATATATAGGTTTGTATCTATTGATCAAAAGATCTCATTTTCTAAAGAACTTATTTGTCACAATAGAATAAGTTTTAGTTGGCTTTTCCACTCAAAGTAGGACCAAATACAGAATACTCTGATGGTTCTATGGGTCCTACAGTGATCCACCCTTTCTCTTGAGAACATATCAATTAGAGTAGACCAGATCAGGGCTACAATTAGAGACGACTCAATTTAGACTCTTCTGGTGGTTTCCAGTCCTCTGAGCACGTGACCTGGAAGTGTTAGGCATTTCTCAGTCCCCTGCTTTGCTGTAGGGTGCTGATTTCTACTTTGTAGACTTTACTCTGTGCCCCCAAGGCCTATGCAGTTCCACTCCTTCCCAGTTATATCCCTGTTGAGGTGTTGCCTTTCTCCGTGCACAACTTATTCAGCATGTACCTGGAGAGAAATCCATTGCTTGTTGGCCTTACCTTTTGGTCCTTAATTTTGTAGGAAACCTTGGACTCTCAAGACCGGTCCAAGTCAGCCTTCCTAAACACTAATTTTGTCTGTTCACCAATGAAAGAGTTCTGCATTCTCTCATGTTCTCATATCCATCATCCTTTTTTTGGCATCTTACTCTCTCAATTTAAAAAAAAATGACTACCCTGAGGTGAGAAGTTGGACATAGAATATTATATTCATCTTAATGAATTTCCTTCTCCTGTGGATTTTGACTTACCAAGTTTTCATTTTCTCAACAACAATCCAATTCCTTCAAACAATTTACTTTCATGTTTGGCTTGAATTTTCATGTTGTTCTTAAAGAGAATGTAGTTCTACTAACTCCAGGGTAATCAGAAGTAGAAATTAGTTTTCCCTTTCTTTCCCATTGTTAACCCATTTACTCATTTAGCTAGCCCTTTTAATGGTTGTGTAATTTACAGGAATAAATAAATAATTTAATGCAATAAATGTATAATCTTAAGTGTGTAAGCTCTATAGGCTGACATACTAACTTTTAGCTACATTATAGGCCACCATTATTTTCTCTTATTGTTACATCTCAGTTTACCTCCTGCAAATTCTATTTTTAAAGCATTTTAATATATTGATTTTGTTGTCTTAATAGTATGTGTCTATGTGTGCATGTCTCTGTGTGGGCATGTGCTTGTGAGTGCAGGTACCTGGAGAGGCCAGAAGTGGGTATCAGATACCTTAGAGCTTGAGTTACAACTGGTTGTGAGCCATGTGGTGTGGGTACCGGGAACCTAACTCAGGTTCTCTCCAAGAACAGTCTGTCTTTTTAACTCTGAAACCATCTCTCCAGCCTCTCAAATTCATTTTTAATGGAAGCCTATCATGTTGATAGAAATATAAATTATTGTTTTCTCTTAATACAATCCTTATGTGTAGGCAGAGGCTGTTTGTTTTTTTCCCAGCCTCCCAGAACAAAAATAATCACACAGAAACTGTATTGATTACAATACTGTTTGGCCAATAGCTTAAGTGTATTTCTAGCTAGCTCTTATATCTTAAATTAACCCATTTCTATTATATGAGGCTCGTGGTTTACCAGTACCATTGTGTGGGAGTGTTTCTCCTCTAGTGGCTATATGGCCTCTCCCTGACTCCACCTTCTTTCCTCCTCTATCTGCTTGGAATTCCCACTTTACNCTTAAGTGTATTTCTAGCTAGCTCTTATATCTTAAATTAACCCATTTCTATTATATGAGGCTCGTGGTTTACCAGTACCATTGTGTGGGAGTGTTTCTCCTCTAGTGGCTATATGGCCTCTCCCTGACTCCACCTTCTTTCCTCCTCTATCTGCTTGGAATTCCCACTTTACTCAATTCTGCCCTGCTGTAGGCCAAAGCAGCTTTATTCATTAAGCAATGGTATTCACAGCACACAGTGGAATCCCACATCATTTATGTTAGGGAATTTAGACCTGAATTGGTATTCTCACTTATATACACATGTGAGGTCTTTTAATTTTTTTAATTTTATCTGGATGATTATATTAACCACATACTGACTTTCTTCTTGGGTACATAGGACTGAATAACAGAAAAAGCAAAGGGTCAAGGTGTTAAACCAACCTAAGACTTTGCCTTGTACCTACACATTGAAAGGACAAGGCCTTTAGTTCAGGTAGTCTTTGTTTTTCATATTTATGTGATGAATGGCACAGAGACTCTAGTATCATTATGAGAATAGCATAATGACTGGAAGGACTGATTCAGTAATATGGCCTTTTACTCATCTTTACTCAACAGTTTTATCGAAAGTTGACTTCTGTTGCCCCATTCCTTTCTCACTTCCCCTAATCCCCCTCTTCTCCTCTTTGTGACTGTGTTCCCCTGTGTAATAATTACTCCCTCTGTTTCTTACCCATGCCCATGTGTGTGGAAGACAGTAACATTGTATTGCCTACAAGAGTTTGCTACAGTCTTCTCCCTCTTTTTCTTGGAGTTGCTTGGGCACCTCTTGTGATGTACACTTTGGAGTGCAATGTGACTTTGGAGGAGTAAGAGGCACCCTTTGATTAGAGAGCTTGTCTACAGTCAGAAAGAATGGCATCCTTTTTTACAGAATCTTAATCTTTCTCCCCCCCATTTTGAATGTCTGAAGTTTTAAATTATCTAGCCTCTTCGCCATTTTTTTTCTTTTCCTTTCTAGTTGAGGTTCTGATCAAACTTTCTGGTCTGAGTCTACTCCTGGAGGGTTTGGGGGGGTTATTGTAAGGCATGCATTTTTAGTTTGGTGAAATTACGTCTCTTTGGTTAAATCTACTGTGAAATTAAAACCTTGACACAAACCTGACATTTAATAGACTCCATTTGAAAGTGGCCTGATTTTATGTGAACTCAGATGGCAGCAGAAAGCTGTAGGTCCATCTTAAAATATTTCAGGCTTAGCAGCTTGATGACAGGGGCAATATTGTCAAAAAGAGCACCTTCTCACATGTGGGAAGCACAGGCTGAGGGAGACGTTCAGGGTGGGGAATGTTATTTCTTTGTGTCTATATTTTATAGCCTTTTGCTAAGCAGCTATTGTATGTGTAGCAACACATTATTGAGTTATTTATATCAGGACTCTGTTGCCACTGTACCTTTTCTCCATAATGGCATTAAAATTTTATTAATAGTATTAATAGAGGCAGTGCTGATGTCCTATTAATATTTTCTCCTTGATTCAAACTCTTCCATTTGCTTTGTATGAACTGCTAGCCAATCACATTTGATCTGTTATTTGCTTTCTTTGATGCAGAAGGTTAGTATGCTTAAGGAAAAATTTAATTGATGTTGCTTGATTAAGACAGCATTTTCCAGGTAATTTGCTTAAATAAACAAAAGATTGTTTTCTATCTTTATACAACTAAATAAGGTTGACTCTCAAACATTAGAAAGGACAGGTGCATTTTAACATAGATCTTTCAAATTTCTTAATTGATTGTTTATATTCTGCCTCTGTGATATCAGGCCTGTATCAGTATTTTAGCCTTAATTCTTCTTATTTTTTCACCCTTCACAAGGAGTTAGGAGCCTTGGGAGAAAGTTACTGGAAAAACACGTTCCTAGGTCATCAACTTTAAAAACTTTATTTTACAATACTTCCAGGCTTAAAGAAAAATTCTAAGAGAAATGCAGAGCTCTCACACACCTGGTTTCCAGCTTCTTTTATTCTAGTCCCCTAAATGGTACACCTTCACCGCCCATGAGTAACACTGGTACAGCGTTATTCAGGAAAGTTCAACTCCACCCAGAGTCATTGCTTTTCATTTTAATGTCATTTTTGTTTCTTGTGGATCCCACCCAAGTTATTGTATCCTATTTGGTTGTTATTTTCAGTATGGCCCTCTTGGCTGTGAGCATTTTAGAGTAGACCGTTACGTTCTAGAGTCAATCCCCCAACCTTCTCATCCCTTCTAGCTCATCTCTCCCCAGTTCCATCGCTTCTCTCTTTCTCTGTGCCAACTTCTTGACATATGAGCCCTTCATTCTTTCACTCTGAGTTTGTTTCTTCTTACCTGCTTATTTGGGATCTCCCCCCCTTTTATGTTTTGCTCATTGCTGGCTTCCTTTAGTGTCTCCCTGCACTGGACTTCCTGTAATCTATTGCTTTTTAGGAGGCTCCACTGACAGATTGTATGTGTATTAAATTCAGCTTTCAAATTCTTTTTCTTCATTTAGCATCCATTTAGAATCTGGAACAAACAAATATTTGGTGGGGGAATTAAAATAATAAATTTCTTTAGAGACAAAGTCTTAGATTTGATCCCCAGAACGATATATGCTGAGTATGGAGATGCCTGCCCACAATCCCATCACTAAATGGCAGGGGAAATCAGAAGTTTAGGATTTTCCTTGACTACCGAATTTCAAGTCAAATTAATATACACGAGGCTCTGTCTAAAATAAATCTCTGAGTTGACTCAATTTTACTTCAAGGCACATCACCTTATGTATACTGAAGTACTCTTTTCTCCATCTCTCCAGGGTTGACCAACTGACCAAAAAGATGAAGATATGTGAGCCGAGACTCTGACTGTTGAGTTATAATTTGTATTGGTAATGGATAGTAATAAGTAGAGTATTTATTTTGTTTTTGACTATACAAAGACCCAAATGTGTCATTAAGTAGATTAATTTAATTAGTGGAAGAAAAATTAAGGAAATGAAAATGCCAACAGCATGTTTTGATAGGCATAAATGCCAAATGAGAGTAGCCTACGGTCTACACGGAGGTTCCTTTGAAAGCATATCCTAAAACAGCTTAATGGGCCACCTGGATCAGTAACTCTGACTCAGGAGAAAGCCAACTGCAAGAAATTGGATTTTTAATGAAAATAGAGATTGCATGTTGCTGCAGTGGCAGAACAAAATTTAAAAACAATTTAATATGTTCTGATTCATTGTGGTCCACCCATAAGAGTAGAATCAAGTCAATTTTCAACAATTCATTGTGCATGTATTCAACAACATTTTAACTCTTAACTCTACTTCTTATTGAATATGCTTTTATTGTCATTTTTGTTATTTATTTCTTTTTTGAGACAGGGTCCTTTGCAGCCCCAGATGACTTAGAACTCTCTATACAAATGAGCATAACTTGAATTTCTGATCCCCTTCCCTCCACTTCCCACGTGCCATGCATAGGTTATGGGTGTTGGGGAACTGAACTCATGACTTTATGTCTACTAGGCAAGCATCGACCAACTGAGCTACATCTAAGCCTTCAACTGAATGAACGAATATTTGGTCTTTAGAAAACTAATCGTTCATCTTGCCATCACTTTCATTTTTCATCTTCGGTCTCCATCCAACTGTATTAATCCTACTCAAACCCTCCACTGGGCTGCATAATCTTCTACATTAAACCATCTTATCTCCCGTCTGCGAAGTTTCTAAAATTTGCCCCTTCCCTTAGGAATATTCATCCTGAAATGCAGTGAATTGTTTTAAGGTCCCAACTTAACTTGCAGGACCGTTGATGTCCTGTCATTGCTCTTCTTTGAATCTTGATACTCTGTGCTGATGATGAGCAAATATGCTTTGATTGACAGCTTATGAATAATCACTCTCTCAACATGAGCCAGTTCATCATTTTAATCCACTGGTGAGGTATCATCTGGGTGCGATGGATAATTTAATTGGAACCCACACAGGGGAAGAGAGAGACGGGATGAGTGCATCGTGTGCCATCCATGTTTGCCTTCCATTTGCACCTTCTGTCTACCAGCTGTGGAACAAACCATCCTGTCATCTCGCCACTTAAAGCTGCTGCTCTCATTTTCCTTTCTTCGAAGGCCATTAGCCTGTGAAAAGCCTTGGTCTTTTCTGTGTTCTTGCGTCTGTGGGAAGGCACCTGATGCTTCCTTTGGGACTGTTCATTAAGGGCCAAAGGGAGCCTATTAGCCATCTCCTCATATTGTGTGGTAATTGTTGAATCCTGTCTTCAGACACAGAGAAAACAAAGGCACTTCAAATTAATTAAAAAACATATATATTCATGCATTTTAAAAGTTTTACTTTATTTTTAGTCCTGACTGGAAGTGGCTCATTCTGCTAATAGATATATTAATAACTTTCTTGTACTAATTGGGTGGTGTGAGTTTAATGTCGATTGTCATCTATACAGGACTAGAAGCATCAAAGAGTCAAGTCTCAGGACTGTGAGGAATTATCTAGATTAGGCTGTCTGAGCTGGAAAGACCTTCCTTCAGCACCATTCCCTGGTCTTAAAAAAAAAAAGAAAAGAAAAGAAACAGGAGAAAGTGTGCTGAACACCAGCCGTCTCTCACTGCCTCCTGATTGTGGATGCAGTGTGATCAGGAGCCCCCACCTCCTGCTGCCTTGCCTCTCCCATGAAGATGACCCTATCACCAAACTGTGCCAAAACAAACCCCTCCTTCCTAGAGCTGCCTTTGTCAGAGTGTTTTATCAGAGTAGCATAAAAGTAACTAAAACAGACACTTCCTGTACGTTGTGTGTTCAGGACCCAGCTGAGTCCTCTTAAAGACTCTGTGAGGTGGATGCTGTGTTGTTAACATAGCATAGGAAGTCAACATTAAAGAGAAAGTGGGGTTCAGGTGGTTTAGACATGTTGTTCAGGACCACAAATAATGGTGAGCTTGAGATATGAATTCAAATATCTCTGCAACATGAATCTTTATGTCATTTAATCTATTTTTGTCATTTGTCATTGTGATGCTTAGGCCCTGGAATTTGTGGGTGTCTGCCTTGAGAAGCGGAGTTACTAATGCAGTCCAGTTGAGGAAACTGGATTCAAATTGCTTTCTCTGTCAGGGTCTCCTTGGCTTAAGAAGGAAGTAAGGAGCAACGGAAAAGGCTAATGCACAAGAGAGTACCAGCAACCAGTGACTTTAGGAACTAGGAGACCTAGAACAAACTGGAAGGAGCTGGTTGAAGCTCTGAGACTCCATCATGAAGTGCTAATACACACTTCATACTGGTATTTTGGGAAGGTGGCCACAGTTAGGAGACAGGGGTATAGTCAGCCAAGAACGTGTTTAGAAATTAATTGAGCCTTGGCCAGCTTCAAGTGTCTGCTCCTGGCTTTCTGTACTTAGGTTCCGCAGCTGCTTCCCATCGCTTTGCACGGTCTTTATTTCTCAATAGTGAATCTGTGCCATCTCTGGCTCATTCTTTGTACTTTTAATCTAATGGTGAAGTGTGAAGAGTAGAACATTGCTTGTCTGTTTACTTTTCCACCTGGGTTTTGACTCTAAATTCTGTGCTAATGTACTAAGCACTAATTATGGACCAGGTGAACGTCATTCTGTCTCCCCCTCAATGACGTCATGATTCCAGAGCACCTTTGGTGAAGAATCAACTGCCCTCTGTTTCTGTACCTGTATAAATTATATGTTTTAGGCACCCTAGACATAAAAGGTGAGATCTTCCAACTCATTTCCCATATACACGTATTCTGTGATCTTGGGAAGGTTAAGTTCCTGTACATAACATGTGGATATAAGGATAGTAATAGTTCTTTACTGCATAGGTGTGCATGTGTGTGGGTGTGTGTGCACATGTGTGTGATGTATAGTGTTAGTGTATGCATAGCAACTCTCAACATATGAAGCGCAGCCATGCTCAATGTACTCCACACTCTGCTGCCTTTTGAGGGGATATAATTGTTCTTTATCTTTGACCACAATGGTAAGCATTTGCTCAGCCTCTACTTTGAAATAATATACCGTCAATTTTTGTTTTTCTTCCTCTACTTATTTCTTTTGGCTTTGTTTCTACATATGGTCTAGCTTCTCAGGATACCCTTAATTAGCTTGTCTATCCTCTTTTGGATATTCAGTGGCTGACTTGTTAAGTGAATATCAAGTAGTTATCTCAACCAAATGTTTTGTTACTGATAGAATTTTGCAGCCAGCTACTTGCCATTTCCTCCATGAATACATATTCATACACATTGGCTCTTCACCTGAAACTTCCTCTTTTCTTTTTTTCTATGCATAAGAGTCACATTTTAACTTTTAACTTTTTTTTATTAAAAATTTCCACCTCCTCCCCTCCTCCCATTTTCCTCCCCC
>LOJH01014839.1:5509-22822 GCA_001685095.1 Ellobius talpinus
GAGAGAGAGAGAGAGACTCTGGTTGAGATCTTGGAAGCCAGTATCAAAACCTGCATCTGTCTGATCCCAGGTCACCCTTACTCCATTTTATTTTTCTTTATAATTGCATGCTAACAAAATAATAATTAATCACAGAAATAACAGAACTGCATTTAAAAACATTTCTAATCTTTCCTATTTTATTTCTCAGAAACTCTGAGTCAGCAGCATTGTCCATTGTCTATTTGAGAGGGCAGAGGGACAAGTTGACTGTCTGGGGGTCTGCTCTGAGCTGGAGCATGGGTGGGTGTCTTGACTCCTCACTCGTGAGTGAGCACAGTGGGGTCTCTGGGAGGATAGAAATGGCTCTTCCTATACCTCTGTCCATTCAGGAAGCCCTGGGGGACTTCTGTCGCCTGATATAGGCAGGACCACTGATAACATTCTGCTGGCTGGGCTAGGGGAAGGCTCTGACCCCCAGAGCCTGGCTTAGTTCTGGGTCTTCAGGAATGAGGTGTCCATCCTTTCCTAGGAGCTCATTAGGGCTTGTGACAATAAGGAAGTCTCTGTATTTTTTTTTGGGGGGTGACCATCTTTTCTTGGGGTTTCCTATTGGGCTACTATCCTGACCAGACCTTCGGGATTCCTAAAAGCCACAAAGAAAAGTGATGTTGCCCCAAGGACCTGGTGCCTTCAAGGTTACATGCTGGGCTCTGTCAGCTCAAATGCTAGGGTGGGAACTTCTAACACTGTGAGCTGGGGTCAAGGACTGCTCCTCATGGGGGGAGGGGCTGTGCTCTTTCTTTCCACCCTGTCCTGGCACTGCCTAGATAGCAGTGAGCCC
Organism: Ellobius talpinus; assembly: GCA_001685095.1. Lineage (NCBI taxonomy): Eukaryota > Metazoa > Chordata > Mammalia > Rodentia > Cricetidae > Ellobius > Ellobius talpinus. The sequence goes on from LOJH01014839.1 coordinate 6,333, forward strand.
AAAGAGGTCCAAAGAGGCACCCTCGTTTCTGGAATCTTCAGGTCACAGCAGAGGCTCCTGTTTGGCTCCTTTTGTGAGTGATCTACCTAACTAGATCCCATAGGGTGACTTCTGCCTCTTCCCTAGCCTGTCACCTTGCTTAAGACTTATTGAGCTTAAATGATGGAAACCCAGCTTATAGTGGAGAGAATGAACAAGAGATATTATGTGTCTAGTTATCTGAAGGCTTTGAGGAGTATTGGCTTCAGGCTTGGCTGGATCCAGGGCCTCGGGTTGTTCAGTCTCTCAGTTCCTCTACTCTTGGTGTTTATTTTAGAAGGCTCTTTCCCTCTCACCCTTAATGAGGAATCCACCAGCAGCTCCAGGCTCATCTTTCAACCAACCACTGTGATGGGGACTGGCATGTGTCTCCTGCTGTGGTAGTGGGTGGCAAGATGGAAGTCTCTATAAGACCTAGGAGCTGTGCTGCCCATGAACGCAGGTCTTCCTTCTCTTCTCCACACCCCCCACTGGGGCAGGAATCATAAGATTGCTCAAGACTTCTAAATCTCATCCTCATCCGTTTCGGCAGGCCAATGCTCCACAGCTGATGGCAAGCTGCCCTCCTTCCTCCAGCATCCCTTCCTCCACCCAGCGGCCAGAGCAGTGTTTACAAACCACACATCATACTTTGCCATTCGTTTGCTTCATGTTACTCTCAAAGCAAAACAAAACAAAGCAGTCCTAACCCACTGGCTTGATGGTCAAGGCCCCTCCCTCCTAGACTTGGCCTGAGTGAATTCTGGCCACATCAGGCACTGTGTTGCCATTCTGGGCTCGTTGATACTCCATCACTGGGTACTTAGGACCTTTGCACAGGCTGGACCCTCTCTGGGGCCATTCTGACAACCTCTTTATTTACTTGCTTTGCTATTCAGGCTTTAGCTGAATGGTCCTTTGTCTGGGGAGCTACCCTGGGCACACACATGTCACATTTGGCACTTCTTGGCCACTTGAAGTATGAGTGTTCCTGGCTGTGTCTACAGAGTTCAGTTCTAGACTGGGTGAGGTCAGCTGGGAGCTGGGAAGTGACATGTCCAGGAAGTGGGATCTGGAAGTCCCAGGCACGGAAAGGAATGGCACTTTTCCCAGAGACTTGGAGCCCCCAGTGCTCCCACTTTTGTGTGTTCAACCTTCAGGAGTCGAGCCTCTGAGCTCCCGGGAAAGCATTTGTGTACGTGCGTAGTTTTGAATGGCTTTCTGGACCGGCAAATCTGATTTTATACCTTCTGGTTTAAATCAAGTCAAACAAGGAAAGGAAATACCTCCTAGGTAGCTGTGGGGAAGGTACATGGGCTCAGGGAAGAACTCAGTTCTGCTGGCTTCTCCCTGTTTGAGTTCTTTAAAGAGGGGCATAGTGGCACCAGCGTGACTCTTAGTGAAGGCCACTGAGGCCAGTCACTGTGAGCCTGAGCCCAGAGAGACTGGTTCCTCAGGCCGTCCTAGGTCATGCTGCTTGCTGGGCCTTGCCCACTACTCTTTGTTCAGGATTATTCCAGGTGCTGGTGGCTGAAGGCCTCTGCTGCCCATTCAGAAGGTGCCTCCTGCCCACTGCCGTCCTCATCCCCCGTGTCCTTAGCCACTGATGAGCTATGAGGAGTGGAAAAAGCTAGGTCTCCACTCAGGCCTGCTGTGAGTGTACAAATGACACAACTGCCAGGGACTCATCTGTTTTGAGTCTTCCAGACATGCGAGGGCTTGGCCCAGCACTGAGGCGGATTCCGCTTCATAGTGGCCTGAACCATGGCATAGAGTACCCCACTCTGGTCTCTGAAGAGCTGAAGGGGTGAATATATGTGGGGTTCCTTCTGGAAACCTGGGTCTATGTGGAAAGACAGGTGCACCCTTCCTTCTCCTTAGCTTCTTCTGTGGTAGTGAAGCCCTGGGGGTGCCTGAGTATGTGGGTGTATATGCATCTTGCCATAGAGACGGTGTGTATATGAGCCCTGGAGTACCTAGCCCTGGAGGCTATATGTGTCTATGTATGTATGCATGCATGTACGTATGCATGTCTTGCATGTAGGGGCATGCAAACACAGATGTGTGCTTGCATGTAATTCTTTGTGTGGATGTGTGTGTATGCACATGTGTGCATTCAAGTGTATGTGCATATGGGTGCATGCGTGTATATGCATGTGTGTGCTCTTAGCAGAGATTTCCTGCTGGAGTAGGTCCTCAGGTGGGGTGGAGGTAGCACCTTGCATTTCAGCATTACCTTATACCAGCCCTCCTCCACTGACAGATGCTGTGGAACGAGGAGGCCCAGGTAGGGACCTCTCACCCCACTGCATATGTTTTATATTAAATGTCAGCTGTCCACTGATTCTGCCATGCTGCCATTAATATGGAGAAGTTATTACTGAGCCTGGAGCCGGATCCTTGGGCTCATCCATGAATTTCAATTACATTGACCTCAGGGTGGGTGAATGGGGTACACAGCTTTCACTTGCTGGCAAAGGAAACTCCAGCATCCAGGATCATGGGTACTGCACTGCTAAGAGTCCAGGCAGGTTCTGCACGCTCTGATCCCCTATCCTAGGCAGCTTGCTAGCTAACCTGGAAGTATATGGGCTTAGTGTGTAGCTACAGGATCAGCTGTGCTCACTGAAACCGTGGAGGCTGGCGGAGGCTACCACACTGTGATATTTAGTTGATCATATTGCAACACGGGACCCCAATACCCACCTCTCTGGGTGTTGGAAGGCGGATGCACTGCAGTCAAGTGGCCCTGGCTCAAGGTTCAGGGCTTGTTGTTCATTTCTCTGAGTCTCACTGTGTAGTGCTGTCAGGACTAGAACATGCCGTATGCGTCAGGCAAGTCTCAAACTCACTGCACGGCTCCCGCCTCTCAGGCACTGGGATGACTCGAGTCTGCCACTACACCCAGCTGCAATGTGGCACCTTAGTCATGCTCTACCCGTGAGTCCTCGCAGTTCCTAGTGATGCAGTTGGTGAATGGAGCAATTCTCCTGCCTTGAGCCTTTTGGCCTGAGTCATGGTGAGTGAGTGTAGTCTGGCTGCATCCACTTCTGAGCATCTTCTCTCAGAGAAAGCATAGGTGGTGCTGTGACCACCAGTATTCACCTTGCCAACGATGGGGATATGTATTATGCTGACACTACACCTTTTGGCATGTCTCCTTTTTGTCATCACAGCGTGTGACTTTCTGAAGACATTGTGAGCGGCACGAGGGTCTCATCACCAAAAAGTGTTAACCCCACAGGTACCCACACAAAGGGGCGGTAATATCAAATCTAAGTTGGCCTGTGTTAAGCAGTGTGATCCTCTATTGTGACCCACTGGTTTTGTGATGACTTTGGAGGTAGTATGTGTGAAAAATGTGCCTTAAAAACATGTCTTATGGTTCTACAAATGTGGTTTGATTTTGGTGATGGTGAGGATGGTTGTAATGATGAAGGCGGTGGTAATGGTGACAGTGGGGATGATAGTGATGGTGACAATGATGGCAGTGATTGGGACAATGGTGATGGTAGTGATGGAGATATGGGGCTGAGGATGGTGACGATAATGGTGGAAGCTACAAGGCTGACAGAGATGGAGCCTATGGAGCTGTTGGGGTTATGGGGTGATGATAACGATGGTAATCATGGGGATGGGTCTGACAGGGATAATGATATTGGTGGTAGTGACAGGGATTATAGTAGTGATGGGGATGGAGATGGTAACGATGGTAGTGATGGGCATTATGGTGATGATGGAGAAGCAATTCGTGATGCCAAAGCCCTGAGAACTGACACAAAGCTTTTCTACAGGGGACATGCAGGGCAGCAGCAGGGCCTAGACTGTTTCCACTAGAGGGGCCATCTCTAAACATCTCTATGGACAGGACATTCAAGGATTCATCTTTGAACTTGGGTACTTCTGTTTTGAAAACAGATCATAGGGAAAACAGGTGTACTGATGTTCTATGCAAGTTTGTTTAGGTCTTGGTAGTAGCCAGCATGATTGGCATAGAGCTTGTGGAGGCAGAAAAAGAGCTGGGAATACATGGCATTTGTAGATAGTTGTGTACCATTTGAGGGTAAGGATCTACTCCAAGAATGGTATCATCAGGTGGTTTTGTTGTGCAAATATCATATGCTAAGCTGGCTAAGACACCATGAGGCTGTATAATCTATGGGACCACTGTTGTGTACGTGGTCTGTCACTGAATAAAACATTGCACGGCATGTGACGCATATCGGATGTGTATATGTTGGTGTGTGTGCATGTGAAGGGCAGAGACTGGTGTCAGGTGTCTTCCTCAGTAGCTGTCCATCTTAATTTCTGAGACAGGGTCTCTCCCATAACCTGGAACTCGTCACTCCCTGATGCAGCTGCACTGGTTGTCCAGAGAGCCCCCTGGGATCTACTCATTTCCTCTTTCCCAATGCTGGGCTCACAGGTGTGTGCTACTTCACCTGGCTCTTTAAACACAGGTACTAGGGATCCAAACTCGGTTCTCCTGCTTGTGTGGCAAGCACGTTACCAATGGCATCATCTTCCCAGACTTTTTGTATATTGTTTTTTAAATACATTTTCACCACACACACCAGTTGGTTATAAAGAAAACCTCCAGATAAGCAATATCACAGATGAAGTTCATTTTTTTTTCTGGCCATCTCTTCTTGTAACAATACTAAGCAGTTCTCATTATTAGAGTTTCAGATATCTAAGGGTGTTAGTGCTTGAATGCTGCACTGTCTGGTACAGTAGCCATAGGCCACACAAGGTTTCTGAACATTTGAAATGTCATTGGTCTGCACTGAGAGGCATTCTTCATGTAAAATACAATACAGACTCGATTTCCAAGACTTAGCACTTCTTCTACCCCCACAAAAGTAAAATAGCTCACAGATTTTTACTGCGTGTGTGTGTGTGTGTGTGTGTGTGTGTGTGTGGTGTTGAGAGTTGAATCCAGGGCTTTGTGTGTTCCAGGCAAATACTCTACCATTGAGTGATAGTCTGTTCCTCATAGATAGACCTAAAGGATGGATGATCATTTCAGATAATAATCTTTGGATATACTAGATTAAACAAAATCTATTCTAGGAATTAATTTCATTTGTATATTTTCCTTTTCCCTTCGAAAATGTGGGGGCCTAGCAGAGGAAGCCCAGTCAGCAAAGTGCTTGCCATGATGACGATCTGAGTTCGAAAGGCCAGGTAGGAAGCCAGGCTCAGAGAGACATGCCGTGCCTAGAGCCAGGAGGATCCTTGGGGTTTACTGGATAGTCAGAATAACTAAATTGGTGAGCTTCAGGTTCATTGGGAGACACTGTTTCAAAAAAATAGGGGTGAGTGAGTGGGTGGGAGGGAAGCTATTGAAGATGATGCTTGACACTGGCTTCTGGCCTCTACATGCATGTGCACATGCATGTGCACATGCCTACACACACGCACGCATGCACACACACATGCACACACATGAACACGCACGCATGCACACATGCATGCACACACATGCACACACACATGCACGCGCACACACACACACAGAGCCATGAAGCCAATTGTTTGGTGCTGTTCAGGAACATGTGGTTGGGTTCTTAGTCTTGGCTGGTCACATCTGTTTATTCTTTCCAGTGAATTTTAGAATTGTTTTGTCAGGTTCAACAATCCCTTGTGAATTTTATTGACATTAAATTAAACTTAAAAACTAATTAAAGGAGGAATTGACATAATCCGTCATATTTGCTGGGAACACAGTGTGTCTTTCCTTCAGTTCATGGAATTCTGTCTCCATGTTGCTCAGTGAAGCATCATACATTTTTGCATATAGTTCATCCAATTTTTTTTTAAAGTCAGGGTTATTTCAAGGATTTTTGTTTTCTTTCCACCCTTGCGAATTGAATTTTTTCCCCTTGGTTGTTGCTTTTTATGTAATTATCTTTCATCAAGCAGCTTGATGCATTAATTCCAACTGATCTCTGTGGATTCCCTCAGGTTTGTAGGTACACAGTTATGCTGCCAGGAAACAGTGATTTCAGAATCTCATTTCCAGTCTGCACTGTCTAGAAACTTCAGTGATGTTAAGCAGTGGCTTGGTGCACCCTCCTATGTGCCTACTATTGGGAACACCCCTGGCGGTTCTCTGCTTAATGTAATGCTTGCTTGAGGATTAAGATGGATTTCATGTGAAGGCAATATCCTCTGAATTCAAGTTTCCTAGATCCCATTTTTATCAGTAAAGGAGCAGAAATTGAGATAAAATGCCTTAACACACTGTTCCCCAAGTGAGTGATGCTGCAGTTATGAGTTGGGGTGGGTGGTCGCAGCCTGGGGGTTTCTGCCAGTTCACAGTTGTCTATCCTGCTGGCCCAGAATTCCAACCTGGCCTCCATTTACAGTGGTCAAACCCACTCATAGGAAGCCTTTGTGGGGACTTGGGGGTACTTTTCCAAGGCAAGGTATGCATCTCCTAGCCTTGTGGCTTCTGATAGGATAGGACCATTGTCTTTTTGACTTGGCAGCTTCCTCCACGCCCAATGGCATGTCTGTCCTCCTCTCTGGGGCAACCCCTCTCAGTCCTTCACACAGAAGCCTGCCCTAGTTCCAATCTGCTTCTAGGTAGCATATATAGCCTCTGCTCTCCCAGGCCACAGGTGCCTTTCATCTCTCACAAGCTCCAGAACAGATTCTCCCTCCCCACCCCCCGTAAAGACAATTCTCCGGTGTTGGAAATCTGTGGACAGTCCTGCAGAGAATAAAATCGTTTTCCCACTGTGGGGTCTGCCTGTCTGTTCGTGATTGGTATGGAATTTGGGAGGTTTGAACAATACCATATCCAGGCTGCACACTGAGGTTCTGGGATCTGTATTTGTCATAAGCCACACGAGGGAAGCTTATGGATACCCATGGGCCCAAGGAAAGGCAATGGATTGGAGGTCTGGAGGGAACCAGAGTGAGAATCTGGCTTTCATTTCTCCATTCTTGAGGCTTCCTGTCCTTAGTTTCAGGTGTTTGAATACTTGGTTCCCATTCAGGGGTACTGTTTGGGCAGATTTTGGAGGTATGGCCTTGCTGGAGGAAGCATGTCATGGGAGGCAGGACTTGAGGTTCCAAAGCCTCTCACCATTCCTAGGGCACTCTCTGCTTTGTGTTTGTGGATCAAGACGTGAGCCCTCAGATTCCTGCCCCGGCCACTGTACCTCACTTCACCATCTTAAACTCTAACCCTCTGGAACTGTGAGCCCCAGTAAACTCATCTACAAGTTGTCTTGGTCATTGCGTGTGATCACAGACGTGGGAGAGTAAAGAACACACTGCCTCTTGTTCTCGAGGAGCAAAGGGGGAGAAGGCTAGCTGGCTTCATTGAGAATGTCAACAGACACATTCCAGGTGTGGATTGCCATTCAAGAAAATGACGGCCTAGAGAGGCACTGGGTGGGATCTCTTACCTGGAAAGTCTGAGCTCTGCCAAGGGAGGCATCTTTGATGACATGGCTATCTCCAAGGTTGTGTGCAGCTGAGAGGGGCAAACAGGTAGGTGGACAGCAGGTGGGGCAGTGACTGGTGTTTGGTTCTGGGCTAGTCATACCTGGGGCTTTTGGACATTGCTGGTACTGAGTATCAACCCTAGAGTGTGGTCCTCCCCTCTGCCTGCCAGGGCCAGCCCTGGGAGACTCCCTCCCTTCTCTGCACTCAGGAGTGGGCACTTCCCACTAGTCTGAACTTCATAGTTATGAGCAGACGTCTGGATCTCAAGGCAGCGTGGGTCTGTCCCGGGCTGTGCTTGTGAGAGAATGCTCATGTACTTGTCCTTTATCCTGGTTCCTGACTCAGAATTCTGTAATTTCCGGAGTGATAAGGGACCACGGAACATCTTTTTTTTTATAATTATTCTAGACCTGGTCTTAGTGCCCTGGCTTTTCATAGGACAGCTTCTAAGAATCTTGGATAAGGCTGTCCTTTGTTTGCTAATGAGATGTCTGGTGACTGACCCCTCACATAGCTTTAGATGGGGGAGCTGGTTGTGATAGTGTCCAGGACAGGTTTGGGGGGTTGTTGCCCTTAGCTCCACTACTCCGTACTATGAATCCCCTGTGGGGCTTGCTGAGCTTCTGGGCTGTGAACATGTTGAGGTGGTGGGGCACGGAAGGAAGCTTCTCCCCCTTTCCAACAACAGCAGCCAGTCTGTGACCCCACAGCCCCCCCTAGCTTTCGAAGTCACCAGAGTCTGACTGGAGCCCCTTATGTGGGTAAGCTCAGTCCTGACATCCAGAGGGTTGGCAGATCCGTGAGGAGAGGGAGACAACCATTGTGTGTTGGAAGTACTGTAAGCAAAAACAGATCTCAGAGGAGCCAGGGGCTGTGATAGAGGGACGGTGGTCCCAGGCTAGCCCCAGATGTGATAGAGGGACAGTGATCCAGGTCAGCCCCAGATGTGATAGAGGGACAGTGGTCCCAGGCCAGCCCCAGATGTGACAGAGGGACAGTGATCCCAGGCCAGCCCCAGATGTGATAGAGGGACGGTGGTCCCAGGCCAGCCCCAGATGTGATAGAGGGACGGTGGTCCCAGGCCAGCCCCAGATGTGATAGAGGGACGGTGGTCCCAGGCTAGTCCCAGATGCAGCAGCACAAGCAAAGAGCTCTCCCTTCCTCTCCATCACTTCCCCTCTCTGTGGATATGGGGGGGGGCTGGGTAGTGCTGGGTCCTAGCTCTCATCCTTCTCCCTTTCTTCCTCCCTTCTTTGTCTCTCTTCCTGGTTCCCCTCTCCCCTTTCTTATTCCTTCTGTTCTTCCTGCTCTCTCCCCCAACTCATTTCCCTTTTCCTCCCTTCCCACCCCCATCCCTTCCTGCTTTCTCTCCCTCTTTTTCTGTCTTCTTTCCCCCATCTCTCCTTTCCTAGATTCCTTCGTCATCAGGATTGGGGATGAGATGCCCTCTGCAGCTGGGGACCCTCCGTCACAGGCCGCTCACTCCTACTCCAGCCTGTACCTACACCTTCTTGTGTATACATTACCATCTTGTGTATACATGGCCCCCAGTGCACATGGGTACTGTAAGAAGTCATCTCCATGTGCTGAGAGGAAGTTGGGCTGGGAAAAGAGGCGCGAGCTACCCAGAGTCACAGAGCCTGGGCTCCTTCTTCCACAGCTGGAACTTGAAGCACAACTTTGCACATCACTCCCCCACCCACAGGAGCAGGGTTAATTATTGTTTGGGTGCAGTGGCTGGCGTGTGCAACTTGACACAAACTCAGACATATCTGGGGAGAGGGAATCTTAGTGGAGAAAGTGCTTCCATAAGATTGGCCCGTAGGCAAGTCTATGGGGGCATTTTCTTGATGGATGGTTGATCTAGGAAGGCCTGGCTCCCTGGAGCAGTGCCCTCCCTGGGCAGGTGGTCCTAGGGTGTGTAAGAAAGCAAGGTGTGTAAACTAGGCGAGGAGCAAGCTAGTGAGCAGCCCTCCTTCCTGGCTTCTCATTTTCCCTCAATAGGCTGGTGTGATTTGGGGGTATCATCTCACCTCTGGGAGCTGGAGACAGCAGGCCCTCAGGACTGGAGCTTTCATTTGGAAGGAACACCTGGCATCTCTCCTCCATCAAGGTCACCAGAGTTGTTGAGTTTTTTCTTTCTGAGAAGTGTTTATGAGAGCCCCAGCTGATAGTAGTTCCAGGCAGCTTCTGCTCTACTTGGGGGTTAGACTGGACCCTGATTTGTGGCCTCTGAGCACAGCCAAGGCGTGGCAGAGTTGGGCAGATCTTGCTTCTTCTTCGTGTTGGGCTTTATCGATGGGTCCCTGGCCTCACAGCCTTCCTTTAGGTCTTTATCTGGGTTCCTGTGGACCTGCAGAGGTTGCTGGGGCTGGGCTAGCCTGGGACTGTGGGCTCTGGATACAGCATTTGGCTGATGGTGTGGGCTAGGAAGGCCTTGTTTCTGATGATCCTGATGTTTCTGTGAGACCAGTGGAAGCTGTCTTGTGTCTTCCCTCTTCTGAAGCCTATGGACTTTCACTGGCTTGATTTGTGGATCTGTATTTAAGGTATTTGCCTTGTAGCTGCTGTTGTGTGTGGCCAGTTCCTCTGGCTTTTCCTATCATTTCCTCCATTGCCCTTGTGTGGGAGCTCTCAGTCTTTCACAGATCTGTTCCCTCCATCACCTTGGTATGACAGTGACCAGACTTTCATTTATCCCTCCGTTGTGTTGGTGTGGCAGCGAGTGACTGCCTCTCACACACCTAGTCCAGGCTTGCTCCTCTATGTTACCCTTTTCTTTTTTCTTCTTTTAAAACCTGACTTGTTTTTCATTGTGTGCATGAGTCTCTGTGTGAGTGTAGTGTCTGCAGAGGCCAAAGGAGGCAGATCTCCCTTACAGGCCGTCATGAGCTACCCAACATGTGTCCTTAGCAAGAATAGTATATACTCTTAACTTCGGAGCCGTCTCTCCAGAGTTCACCCCCTTCCTCTTCTTCCTTTTCTTCCTGGAGACAGCTCACATAGCCCAGGCTGGCCTAAAACTCCCTATGTAATTGAAGATAACCTTGAACTCTTGATCTTCCTGCCACTACCTTCCAAGAGCTGGGATTACAGGCACTCACCACCATGCCTAAGCTTCCATTTAATTTCTTAAGATATTTAACTCCTTTGATTCAAATGAAGTGTATTTAATGAACCATATTTGGGTTGGCCTTAGGATGTTACTTACTTTTTTTTTCTGATTTGCCAATTTTGCTTATCTCAGCACCACTCACTGACCAATGACTTGGGATGACTACTTCACCACCCATGAGGTTTGAGGGGGCGATTGGCTTGTTCTTGTCTCACTTTTCTTTCATACACTAGTTCTGGGCTTTTTAATCATCACTGCTTAGAGATGTGTTCAAACGCCTGGAAGGGCAAATGTCACCATCGGGGCTGAAAAGTTGTTTTGGCTGTCTCTGCCTGGTCTCCAAATGGATTTTGAGGTCATTTTCTCATGATCTTACAAATAAACTGAGTAGGTCTTGATTGGAGCACTAATGTACTGTGATGGCTGTATGAGCATGCAACACGCTATGGCTGTATGAGCATGCAACACGCTATGCTGTATGAGTATGCAACATGCTATGGCTGTATGAGCATGCAACACGATATGGCTGTATGAGCATGCACCAGGGCCTCAGCAAACCGACTCAAACATGCCGGTGATGTCTTCATGGTGTTTAATTGTCGAAGGGAAAAAAGAACATTGAGTCAAATATCTGTCACTGCCTCCCAGAGGGTTTATGGGAAAGAGCTTTAGAATTTTATTGGCATTGAATAAGGATCTTTTCCATTGTGTTTTATAGCAGCTTGTTATAGATATTTAAGAACACTTTGAATTTATAATTCACATGTGACCCTTTGCTCTGAACATATGGGACCTGCTTGTTCCAGATTAATGACACTCTCTACTTAGACATCTTCATTGCCAATGAGCAGAGCCCAAAATGTCTATTAGTACAGAGGATACGCGCATGGTGGACCTGCTGCTAAACACTCTACAGACACAGCTGAGGTGACGAACTCCAAGACCCCCATAGTTGCTGTTCTTATGATGAGGGTCCTCCCAAAACTCACTTTGCTTTGGGTACACATCCTCTGTACCCAGTAACTTTTTGCATCTGGGTACACATCCTCTGTACCCAGTAACTTTTCTCTTCCCCTTGTCTTTCAGTCAAAGAGTCCTTTCTTATTATAAAAGCACAGACATGAAACAGAGAATCATAAAAAGGGAAAAAAATCTCTTCAAAATAAATCCCTTCCTTGGCCGTTTCCCATGTTTGCATTCCAAGATCTTCCAGTGACTGCATGTATTTCACTTCCGGGTATTTTCAGGAACTTTTCCATGTTGTTTTCATTTGGGGGCTGGGGATTTTTTTTGAGGGGGTCTTGGTATGCAGTCATCTGCAAATCATAATATTTTGGTCTTTCCTTTTTCAATATTTATTCATTTCATGTCTTATTATGCTGGAGCATAAAAGGAACGGGCTGTCATTTTGCATGAGAAAGTCAGCCATGGTCTCAGAGCACCTAGCTCAACATGTAAGGGACCTGGGCCCCATTTCTTGTCCTGCGAATTCTGCTGCCCGTGGACCTCAGTGGGCACATGCTTGTCCAGCGTGGAGCACTTGTGCTCACTGAGCTACTGGGCTTAACTTTTCATCCATTCATCTGTTGTATCAAGAAGACCTACAGACACAGGACGTGCCTGCGCAGCCGGCGGTTTTGTGGGGGACACACAGCAGTGGCTAATCTGGCTTTTAGGTCAGGTGCCTCTGTTAGCCCCATATGGCGGAGAAGCAGTGTGTCCCGGCATGCTGCCTTTGACAAACACTGTCCCGAGTTTCCTGTGGGAATCAGGTTTGGTGAGGCGCTCTTGGGAAAGGCCTGATAAGCAGATGCAGGGGTGGGTCCTGAGAACTCGGGATGAATGTGGACCAAGGAACCCTGACGGAGTCCCTGCCTTGCTTCATACTGATAATGTAATTTCCTGAGCTCCCTAGTGTTCCTACCAGGTAGGGCAGAGCTTGTGAATTGGAACCCACGGGCTCTGTGCTGTGTCCACCCACCAGTGAGTTTTGTTCGGCCATCTCAGTCTTTGACCCTTTGCTTGTGAAGTTCTAGATTTTTATTGTCTTGAGAATCTGGGAGATCTACTAGGCTTGTGTTCCCGGAGCTGGATGTGAGGAGAGATGGAGCCCTCCGGAAGGGCCCAGTGGCTCCTGGCACCGCAGTCTCTACTGCTCCTTATAATCATACCACCCGCCTCTGCATTCATTCCCTGCCCAGTCCCTGGGTAAACCCCTGAGGTTTTTCTCTTATACTGAGATAGGCACTATGGGCCTTTTAGAGCTGTGGTTTCTCACTACCCCTCCCTCCTTCCTGCCCAAGATTTGAGTTTCTGGATTGTCAGTTCCTATAAGCCTCTGTGCACTGATGTCAGCCTTGGGCCTGCTGCATTGCATATGCTTGATTCTGGCTCCTTCCCTTACTGGTGGACATGCCTATTTGTCATCTATGAAAGGTAAAAGTTGAGCACAAACCGCTGTGGTGGGTTATGATGAAAATTTGGTGAGGTAAGGTCCACAGCTAGCACTCTGTAGCCAACAGCCTTTGTCACTGCAAGGTAACATTTTCCTCGCGGCGCTTGGCGAGGGAACAAAGTGTGAAACTGGCTGGAAGCATACAGAATGCAGCAAGGATATTAATCACTTTGGAGGGCTTTAGGGGCGGGGCTTGGCTGACTGTGGGCTGTGGAGGCAGGGTTGGAGGAGGGATGCCAGTCAGGAGAGGATGCTGTCCCTGCCCCAGACCATAATCGCCCCTGGACTCATTGCCAGATGAGGCCATGACTCCTTTGAAATGGAATTCCTGGGTCAGAGTAAGGAGAACAGATGTTTACGGGAAGACGCCAAGGGCGGCTGACATCATCCACGGCCCCCAGGACGCGGAAAGAGGCCGGGGTCCTCCATTCCTCCCTGCCAAGGAGCATTCCCCCGGGCAGACGCCAGGGCTGGGGGTGGACACGCACGCAGATGCAGGCCCCACACGCCACCTCCCCACCTGAACACAATTAGTCAAGATGTGGAAATGATTTCCATCTTGGAAGGAGTGAAGAGGGACTGGCCAACAGACTCCTTGGTGTGGATTGGTCCTTTGCAGGATTGCAGGAGTGGCCTTTGTGGCTGGGGAGCTGTCTGGAGTCCCTGGCCAGGGATGGAGACGACAAGGTCCCTCTCCCTCTCTTGGACACAGAACATCCTTTAATTTCTACTTTGGGGGCGGGTAGGAGGACGGCTTGCTTACGACCTTTCTATTCCATCTCCGCAGTTTGTCTCTTACCGAAAGCTGTCCGCAGGCCCAGATTCCTGTGACAGCAAGTGACAGAAAACTTCGTGCTGATTGGCTCAGGCCAAAGGCCTGTATCTCTCTTCCTTCCCCCTGCATGGGCTGCTCGGCAGCTCACTTGTGTCACCCTGCACCAACCAGGCTGCCGGAACAGAGAGGCTCGCCTTCTTCTTGAGGTTGCAGTTAGAGACTAAGGCTGGTTCTCATTGGTTCAGTTTGGATCTTGGGCAGGAGGTTTGAGTACATCACTGTGGCTGAGGAAGGAAGCCGAGCTTTGATTGGTCAGGTAAGGTCACATGACCGCTCTAGGACCCTTCTGGGAGCTGAGGCGGGAAGGCTTCTAGAACACTGAAGCTGCTGCTGCGTGCGTGCGTGCGCGCATGCGTGCCTGCGTGCGTGCGCGCACGCGTGTGCGTGTACGTGTGTGTGTGTGTGTGTGTGTGTGTGTGTGTGTGTGTGTTTCTTTCCTCTTCCTCCCACTCTGGTCCACAGGCAGAGAACATATAGTTGCTAGATGGCTGGGCTACTACTTTAGTATTTACTGCCTGTCTGTTAATTGATTTTTGTGTGTGTGCATGCGTGTGGAGGTCATACATGTGTCGTTCTTCAAGCTCTTCCCACGTTTCTGGGGAGAGTGAGCAGAGTCTTTCTCTGGCCCAGAAGCTGGGAACATTTCCAGTGGACTGTGAGCCCTCAGGGCCCATGATCTCTGCCTTCCTGATGCTGAAATTGCAGTGCACCCTAACGTGATTCACCTGGGCTTTGGGGAACTGAACCCAGGTCCTCACACTTGCAAGGCAAGCGCTTTATCAATCGAGCCATCCTAGGCCCGTTTTTCCATGCAGCAATGCATCAAGTACACCAGGAAGTCAAGTCTAGTGGCTGACCTAGATCATCTAGGTTTGTGGAGGTGAAGTCTGAAGGATCCCCTAAAGATACATTTCTCGAAGTGTGTCCTGTCTCTGAGCATGCGTCAATGTCTTTTACGTCGTACTGAGTGCAACAATAATTAGGTTGCATCACATCAGGTGGCCAGAGGCAGTGCTGCACAGCTGTGGTTGTGGCTGTACTGGGCACACGTGCTGCTGGCTGCTGGGGCTGGCTGTTTCCAGACTCTTCTCCCAGTTTGGTTAAGAGGTTCCCAGGAAACTTCCTGAGGCATTAATAGAGTCTGGTCCCTCCAGACCCTGATGGGTGCTATGGCCGATGGTAGGACCCATTGTTTGGGTGAAGGGATGGGCCAGTGTGGTGATGACTGTCACCAGCTAGCCTTTCCTTTCCAACTTCTTCCTTGGGGAAGATGGGGAGCCCCTCCTCCACTCTCTTTTTGCCAGGCCATTTCCCTTCTCAGCTACTTAGGAGGGAAGGCAGCCAAAGGCCTGTTAGCAGTGGGGGGGAGCTGATGGATTTTAGTTAGACACAGACCCAACTCTGCTACTCCTGGCCTGTGCTTGCCTCTGGAGGGCACCAGGCTTCTGTCACTTCCTGAGCAGCCCCTGGCAGCTGTGAAGCTGGTGAGGCATCTCAACTTTGCAGAGGCAGGAGGTTTTGACCCTGGGGTGTGTTCAGTCCAGAAGTCTCAGGTCTCAGGTACCCGTCTCTAGTCCCCGTGTAGGCTTGGGACTCTGAGCATCTAGGCTAGGAGATTGTTTGCTGGACCCCTGCAGCAGCATGGGGTCCCAGCTTTTGGATAAGATACCAGCTTCTCTTAGACCCCCGCCCCAGGAGCAATGGCCTCATTACCTATGAGTTCTCCTTTGCTATCCTTGAGCTTCTTCTTGCTTGGCCTGTTCTCCCCTACCCCCCAGCTGCCAAGGTCTTTGTCTGGTGTTCTCCTCTCCTGTCCTGCTTCTTGGATCAGAGGCAGTCAGAGGCTTCCCTGATGCCGTGGCTGGCGGTGGCCTTGCCTAGCAGTTCTGGAATTGGCTTCCAGCCTCCTCATGTCTCCTGGGTGTCTTATGTGGCAATGCGGCTCTATTTCAGGGTCTGCGGGAGCACCTGGCATTGCCTCATGGTTTGCACTGAATGGAGGAGGTGGCTCACAGCCTACTTCATGGTCCTGGGTAGTGGAGGGAAAATTGGATCAGTAGTCCTGTGTGACCTTGGTCAGATTCCATCACCTCTCTGAGCCTCAGGTTTCCATTCAGGACTAATACAAACACGGTATGGATGGATGTTACACCATCAGGCTGCTCCCCCTTCTCCCATGCTGAGTCCTTGCATATCCTGGGCGTCCCAGTAGATTTGTCCTGGAGTGGCATATTATAAAGTTCTGTGTTTCTCTGTGTAGCCTTGGCTGTTCTGGAATTCGTTCTGTAGACCAGGCTGGCCTTGAACTCAAAGATCCTTTTGCCTCTGTCTCTTAAATGCTGGAATTAAAGGTATGTGCCACTGCTGCATGGCTTGGTCTGTCTTTCTTAAATTACAAAGTGTCTTAAATGCTTTTATAGAAAGTAAAATGCATACACAGAACCAAAGGAGCGAATTGAAATTCCATTAGCACGCAACTCCATATCTTGCATGTGTGTGCAAACACTTTCACAGAAAAGGGTCATACTGATCATTTTCCTTCAGATTATTTTTGTTTATCTATCATCTATCTATCTATCTATCTATCTATCTATCTATCTATCTAT